>PVJX010030430.1:0-22050 GCA_004027295.1 Dolichotis patagonum
ACCAAGATACAGACTCACTGAGATCTCTAAGATATCAAGTGGCTCCCACGGCATCACATCCTCTCTTTGGCATCCCCCTGACACAACACCTTATTATGGTGTCATATGCTATTACTGCTGTGGCAGAACCCTGGCCTGATGCCATTCCAGTGTGATTTTTTTAATCCTCCTTTTTTCCACTGCTTGGGTGGTGGCAGGGAGGGGGATGGTAGCTACAGTCACCGGTTCCAGCTCACTTTCAACTGTTGTCCCTTCAGCTTGTCACTGCAGGTCCAGGCCCCCTGGGAAACAGAACCTTTAGGCTCCAGGAACTCTCTAGCCTCGCCCCTGCACCCATTTCAACTGTTTGACTCAGTGCACCCACAGAGATCACCCATCCCAGCTCTTCCACACAGTTTCACACGAAGCCGCTTTCCGTACCTGACTCCATTCTCCAGCTGTCATCGTGGGCCTATTCCACCGGCAACTTGACTATGAAGGTCGCAAGGGACCCTGGGGCTTGTAGTCCTGCGCTGTTAGGGGCCAAATCCGTGAGGACAAGTAAGGCGCCTCCCCGCCCAGAACGGCCCTCAAACTGCAACTCCCAGAAGCTCTGCGCCCTGGGAAAAGAAACGACCGAACGAGCAAGGTCTGTGATTGGTGGAGTTTAAACCTCTTTTGATTGGCAGCTGGAGGCCGCGAGGCGGGCTTTCCCGGCGTTTTATCGCGCTCTTGAGAAAGCGAAATGGAGGGGTGTGTGTCTAACCTAATGGTCTGCAACCTGGCCTACAATGGGAAGCTGGAAGAGTTGAAGGAGAGCATCCAGGCTGACAAGTCCTTGGCTACTAGAACTGACCAGGTAAAGCCACGCTACAGCCTCTCCACAGCTGGCGGCGTCGGAAAAGCCCTACGTGGCTTCTCGGGCCCAGCCCAAGCGGTTACGCGTTCTGAGGTAGATCCCAGCCCTCGCCTCCGCGTCAGTACGCTAGGGTCACCTCAGGACTCGCAGTTGAGCTGCTGAAGTCAGCCCCACACACTTCAACAGTTTGTTTGTTTGTTTGGGTATTTTTTTGGCCCTGCGCCTAACTCGCAGAATTGGACGTTTCTAGAACATATATCGTACTTCTCAGAAATGCCGGGTTAGAGGTACGCGTGAGGACAGACTTGTGTGGATTTCTTTACCCTTAGTAAAGTAGTGATTATATTCAGTGAAACACATGTAACTGAACGCGTCTCCTGTGCCCGCTAGTTTGTTAAGAGCTGGGGGAAGAAGCACTCAAATTGGTCGAGTGGAAAAAGCAGAAATTCTCTATATTTTTATGTGTTTGAAATTTTTATAATTTTAAGTACCACTTTGAGGGCTGGAGGTGTAGCTCAGTAGAGAACTTACCTAGCATGGAGCAAGCCCTATCATCAGCACTGAAAACAAAAATTCTACCTTCTATTACATAGGACTCACCAAGAGATAGAGCTAAAAATGCAAAAGTGAATTCTCTTTGAGAAACGTGACTAACTCTGGCTTGTCATTTTTAAAAAGCAGCTTTGTTGCTTTTTTATTCTGTATGTGGTATTTTTAATAGGATATAATCTCAACTAGGTTTATGGACATTTCTTCCTCCAGTATTCGTGTGTTCTTTCCAGAGCATCTAACTTGAGATGAGTATGGTAGTTGAGATTTCAGAACCAGGCAGATTGTGGCTAAGTTGTGTGACCATGAACAAGCCGTTTACCTTAAGGAGTCTCAGTATATCTATAAAATGGGGATAGTATACAGTGGTGTATAGGATGGTGGAGTTTAAGTCCTATGATGCATAGAAAACTCCTAACACTGCGCCTGATTTATAAGTATATAAGTAATAGTAAACAACCAAAGCACCTTTTCTGCCAAAGCATTGGAATCAGTTTCTTGCTGTATTGATTTCATCACTGTATGCTACCCAGAATTACTTACATTCGTTGATTGTTATTCACCCCGTATTGCTAAATTCTTTATCTCTTGTACTACAGCGGTAATATAATTCAAGGTTACCCACCTGAGGATGCAGTGTGCTGCATTTCTTGTTTTCAAACAGTGGGTTTGCTGGAACCAATATTTTTTTTGCCTTTTTGCCTTCTTTTTCTCTTCAAGAATATTGACCAGAGTGTTGCTCTGTTTCCCATGTAGGACAGCCGAACTGCATTGCATTGGGCCTGTTCAGCAGGACATACTGAGATTGTTGAGTTCTTGCTCCAACTCGGAGTGCCAGTGAATGATAAAGATGATGTGAGTATTAGGCAAAACTAATAAATTCCCAGTTATCTTTAGACTGCACCCTGGTGTTTACTGAAGCCTCAATATTAAGTTCATAAACAAAATTGTAACCTTTACAGTCAGGAAGTTACAGCATTTCCCTGGTGATCAAGCATGTGACTAGTGGTTACATTATTTTAGAATGTTAATTTTGCTACTCATAGTCTGCCCTTTAGGGTAAAAATATAGATCTGGGCTTATTACTGTGAACCCTAAAAGACTGTAATTCTTTTTTATAATTTTTGGATTTTTTTGGTCAATAAAGAAGGCCTAGGTTGTATAGCAGTAGCATTAGAAATTTGAAGAATAAAAACCTGATTTGTTGGCAAAAATTCCTTTTACAGGAATGCTTACTGAATTAATATTTGTAATAGGAAAGAAATAAAAATAATTTAATGGGGGAATGGTTGACTACAGTAAAATACATCCCTATGGTGAAGTAATATGCACCCAACAAAGGTGTAATTGTAGAGAACAGCAGAAAAATTCTCACAGTGTAAATGAAGTGGTGAAAAATGCTCTTCACAAAACTTTATGTTCTCTGATCCTAGTTTTGATTTAAAAGTACTGTATTATATAGGAGCAAATACATTAGAAATAGACTTATATATCTTTAAGTCTATATTATCATATTGTATTTTTTTCTTTTTTATGGTACATTGTTTTCTAAATTCTCCAGTGCTTGATGAGAGGTAAAATGAATGATTTTTAAGCTATTCACACATAACATGGTAAACCCTGTGTAAATGTTCACATTGATATCTGTGCCTTTTCCCCCTGGTTTCATATAACCCACCTGTTTTGCAGGCTGGTTGGTCTCCTCTTCATATTGCTGCTTCTGCTGGCCGAGATGAGATCGTAAAGGCCCTTCTAGGAAAAGGTGCACAAGTGAATGCTGTCAATCAAAATGGTTGTACTCCTCTCCATTATGCTGCTTCCAAAAACAGGCATGAGGTATAGTTCTGCCCCTAGGCTACTTCTGTTGTGTACTAAATGTGTACATTAAAACAAATAGATCTCTGCAGTAGTCTCTTCTCTGTCTTTTTCAGATTGCTGTTATGTTACTAGAAAATGGAGCTAATCCAGATGCTAAGGACCATTATGAGGCTACAGCAATGCACCGGGCAGCAGCCAAGGGTAACTTGAAGATGATTCATATCCTTCTGTACTACAAAGCATCCACAAACATCCAAGACACTGAGGGTAACACTCCTCTGTAAGTGACAAGTAACAGTCATTTGTACTCTACTTAACATTAGCCCTCTTAAGTAAATCTTATATATCATTTCTTCTATTATTCTTTTTATACATGTTAGTAGCAAAAATCTGAAGGTACAGTAAAGCATAAAGATAAAAATAAAAATTGCCTATTATTTGCCATCCAGAAATCACCACTGATAGCATTTTTGTGAATTTTTCCCAGTCTTTTATATGCACATGTGTATATTTCACATATATATTTTAGCAAAACTGGGGTCATATTTTATATCTTGTTCTTTTTATTTCATATGGTGAGCATTTTCCGATGTCATTAAATACATTTAAAACATTTTGAATGACTATGTGCAGTCAATTTTATAGATGGGCCACAATTTAATCATTCGTCTATTACTTTATAAACTTTTTTGAGTTTTCCACTATTGTAAATACTGCTGCATTGACCAACTTTATATAAAAACCTTTGTTCCTGTTTCTGTTAGTGTAATGTAGACTCCTAGAAGTAGAATTATTGGATTAACAAACACACACATTTTAAGGCTGTTGCTATGTGTTGCCAGATTGCTTCCAGAGGAGTTGTATAATTGAACCCTCCCAAGAGCATTTTAAGAATGCCTTGTATCTGACATCAACACTGAAATTATCCTTTTATTGTAAAAAAATGGTATTTTATGTTTGTAATTTACATTTCTTATTGTCATTGATTTTGAAACTTAATGCCTATCACAAGCTATATTCCTTTAATACATTCACAATGGGCTGTAATGTCTTATTCTCACTGCCAGGTGGCTCTGAAGCAGTATGGAACAATCCCATTGGGTGATAAAAGCTAACCAATGGGACAGTCATGCATGTACCACGGTGGTTCAAGCCTGCAGGAATATGTTAAATTGTAACACTGTGTCCCTTTCTCTGTTTTCTTTGGGGGAATTAACTTGTTTTTACTGGTTTATAAGTGCTTTTACTTGACATAGTAAAAATACAACTTTCTGCCACATTAGTTGAAAATATTTTTCCCACTTGGTCTTTTTATTTTTTTTTCATGATTTTTTAAAATAACGCAAGTGTTCCATCTCTGTGTAGTCAAACCAGTTAATCTTGCCTCACAACTAGAAAGCTCATTCTCAGCATGAATCTATGTACCTGTTTACCTATATTTTATTATAGGTTTTCTTTAACACTGCATTGGTTTTGATTGAGAGTTGTTACAATTTTGCATTTAACTCTTGTATGTATGACCTAAAGCCAGCTTCTGCCTTGATATTTTTCTACATTATTTGGCCACATTTCTTCTATATGGTATCTGTTTTTGGACCAGAAAGTATGAGCCTTCTTTTTAGTCCAGAGTGAGGTTCATTCAGCCTTCTCCAGATTGATTAAGCCAACTTTCTAAAAGTATTACTTTATTAACTTTTAGTTTAAAATATTTTCTCTATATTCCTGAGTAACTCTTTTGGAAAGCCCCGTATATTTTAGCTTTTTTCTCCAAAACTCAAAAGGGAAGATTGCTTAGAGGAAGTCTAGAATTCAGACAATATGGAGTCCTAGGAAAAATACCTATTTTGGAATAGCTATTTGCTGTTCCTCTGATCCAAACTCTGTCACTTTCCAGCTATATTAAATATACATTAAACTTCCTGAGTCTTAACATCTGCAATGCTATGATAATAATTCCTTCCTCACTATATTATTGTGAAGTTTGAGTAAAATACTTGTAAAATGCATAGTACCCTGCATAGAAAGCTGTAAATGCCTGACAGAAGTTGCTTTCCTCCCCCCACCCCATGTATTGCTCAGCCTCATCATCATAACTAAGAGTTTTAACCTCTGTCACAATTTTACGTGTAAAAGGTGATAAAATACCTTGCTATCCTATTTGCAGAGTAGATATATCAATCAAATGAAATGAAATATTTTCAACTGCTTTTTCAGAGTTTAAGCCATATGAATTGCTGCGAACAGGTTATGAATTGGGGCTTTTCTGAATTCTAACCCAGATTTATTACATGTAGTGTTTGGGGTAAACTACTTCTGATCTCCATAAAATGAAGAAGTTTGGCCTTAGGGTGTCATTCAGATCAATTCTTCTACCATAGAGTAGTAGGAGAAAGATTGTGATTTATAATCTGTTACTTTATGGGTATTCCAGTGAATTTTAACTTATAAATAGTCTTTTCATTATAAGTTGATTTTCCTTTTCTGATTAAATAAATTCCCAGTGTTACTGAAGCCTAATAATAAGCAGTTTAGACTGCCTAGCAGGAAATCCTAACCTTTAAATAGACTGGTGGTGATTAATTAGTCTTTGTGTTCCTCAATTTCAGACACTTAGCCTGTGATGAGGAGAGAGTAGAAGAAGCAAAATTGCTGGCATCCAATGGAGCAAGTATTTATATTGAAAATAAAGAAGAAAAAACACCCCTGCAAGTGGCCAAAAGTGGCTTGGGTTCAATACTCAAGAGAATAGTGGAAGGTTGAAGCAACTTGGATTTATTCTTGCTTTGTTTGTTTTGTTGTCCTCAATAGCCTGGAAAGTAATGTAATTGTGCACAAGGCGTCATCTACAAAGGATGAAGTTTTCTTAACTTCAGAATCTTATTAATATGTTGTATTGTTCCTGCTGAGATAATTAACTTGTTCTAAACTTGTTATACAACCTGCTTTACAGGCATTGAATAATTATTGATATTATTCTGTTGTCATATATTGTTTTCTAATATTGAATTTTGGTTAATTTTGAGTGTTTGTGTTACTGTTATAAGCCTTCAGCACCTTTCTGTGTACCTTCTCTCTCCTGAAGCACAGTCACCCAAGTGGCAACAGGCATGTTCTGTTTGGTGGTTCTAGGTAGAATGTGTACCTTCATTTAGTTGAAACACATCCTAATACTCAGAGAACTATACAAATGTTTCCTTTTTTCCCAACTATCAGTCTTTTGTTATATATATTTAGTGGACCAAATTTTAAGTTGGAGGATATGTTCTAAAATAATGGAGTACAGTAGCCTGTGTACCCACATATCTCTTTGATGAGCTGTTTTTCCTTCACAATAAGATGTTTTGTTTTTAAAAAGAAAATTTTAAAATATCTGTATTGACTCACTTTGTATTGAAAAGAATGTCCAGATTGTTAAAGTAATTGTAACAAAAAGGTTTTTCAATTTGTATTTCCAAATTTAAGAAAAATGTTAGAACAATAGCCCAATTGTTGTTTCAATTCACACATTGACTTAAGCCTTAAAATTCTGAGTAAAAACATCTCTCAGTTGTGGGTAGCTCTAAAATCAATAAAATTAGTACAGCTTGAACTGCAACTAAAATCTTTGAAATACTAGTTTCTGAATTGCTAAGTAAATGCAGAGCAAAAGAAAATAAGTGCACATTTGAACTCAATTTAGGGAAGCATCTTAAATGATTATTAGTTATAAAACCTAACATACTCAGAGTGACTTCAAATTCTTTTTGAATTTGAATTTTAGACTACAAATATTGTTTGAAATAACTGATCCAAGTGAGCCCACAAACTTGTACTAATTTGAGGTCAAAGGCTTAATGACCAATAATTTAAATGTTTTGTAAATATGAACTCTGTTGTTTATAAACAAAACTTTTACATAAGTTTATTTTTGTAGTCCTAAAGATTGAAACCAGGGACATTAGGCAAGTGCCCTACCATTAAGATACACCCCCAGCCCAGGGAAGCATCTTCTTACGGAACAAAAACCTTGCTTTACTGAATGCTGGAGATAGAATAAGGTGGTAGGGAAAATAATTTAATTCCAATACTTTAAATGAGATTAAACAGTAAAGTTTTGTCAAATAGGATCTGTTAAGACTAAAAGCCTTTAAAACATTTAAAAGAAACTCACTTTAATTCCTTAGTATGAGTTCTTTAGTGAGCAATACAGATGGAACCAAGACTGGGGTAATTTGTAGACTTAAGTAACTTGTTAACAATATTTGAATCACTGAATTGTATAAACTAAGGGTTTTAATGGCCACATCCTAACCAAATTGTTACCTGTGGGAAATCTGGTACAGATGAAGGTGATTGAAAATCAGCATGTTTTACTTACTTCCAAAACAAACTCGAAAAAGGCAGTTCAATTTTAAAGTTTAACTGAAATTCTTAGTGTTAATATTTTTCTTTGAAATTCTGTATTTCTTCTACCCTTTTTACTGTTTTGTCTTGTTTTTCTTTTTTCCTTAAATAAAAATAAAGTTTAATTGAAAGTAAAACTTGAAAGAAATGAGTCAATAAATACTGGAAAATTTACATTCTTAAGTACCTTTTATAGAGATATCATAATTTCGGTGAGATTCTATGAGATTCAAGGCAAATCTGCATTCTGCTCTAGAATCTTTGTCTTAACAATGTAACTCTGTGACACTAGTGTTTGATTTGCCGTTTCTGTTACACCACTGACAAAGGACTTTTTGTGCAGCTCTGCCTACAGTTTTCTGCTTCCATATTCTGTTATGGAATATTAGTCTGTCAGCAAAATTGATATATAATATGAGCGCTCTTTATGTTGTTATATGACTTCACTTTCAGAGTGCTATTGACTGCCTAAAATTGAATGCAGGATGTCTAATGTGCATTTTTCTGGAAATAAGGTTCATAGATTTTTATCAAATTCTCAGAAGGATCTGTGATTGCTCAGAAAGTTAAGAATCACTGGTTAAGAGAAAAAATACTGAATCAGTTGTCGAGATTCAGTTCTAGAACATTGTAGTTTACTACACTTTATAAACTTTACATCTATTCTTATTTTTGCTTTTAAAAAGACAAAAGTCATCTCCATTTTACACATGAGAAAATGCCCAATACCAAAATACAGTTATCCTGGATCCCAATACATTTTTTTCTGCCTATACTTAAAAACTGAATCAAATGTACCCTGGCACTGATAATAACCCATTAGTTGTAACACCTACGCTGTGCTTTTCTTCAGATTGGCTATGACATAATAAATACATACTTGGTTTCAGTCCCAAGTTACTTACAGAAGTCCTGTAACTCTTTTTTTTTTCTTAGTATATATTTCCAGTAGATAATGATTACATTCCTTATGGGGATTTGTACTTGTACATAACAGATCTTGTTTTTTCATCTCTATCTCCTCCCTTACCCCCACCCTTCACCTCTTGTTCCCCTTCCCATTTGAGAAAGATCTGTCTCCCTAATTCCTGCTACCTTTTATTTTACTCTTTATTTTTATTTTGGGTTTCTCATATAAGAGAAACCATGTTCATGTGTCTCATTTATTTCATGTAACACGGCCTCAAAGTATAGAAGTTGTTAAAAGTATCTTATCCAGAATTACTAAATCTCTTCAAATTTCTTGGTATTAGGATCATCTTCTGTTCTAATTGTGCGACTCTTGGGCTTCTTGGATAGCTTCACAATGGGGCTATTTACTGTAACAGCCAAACCATGATCAGAAACTTGGAGCTTTCAACCCCATCTCCCATCCTATAGCAGGAATGGAGACTGGAGACTGAGTTAATGTGATAAAAGTGTGAAAAACTCGCATAATTAGGGTTAAATGCTGTGAATAAAGGATCTTTTGTTTTCCTTCAGTGGCATTTTTTGTTTCCCTGAAGCCCTCATCATTTTCTGAATTCTTTGTTTTTAAACCAAAGCGTCAAAGAAAACTGGGATTATTGACTGTTTCTTGATTTGCTTGAACCGTGTTTGTTTATTTGTGGTTCTGGGAATAGAACTCAGGTCCTTCATGTAGCGGGCATATTCTCTACCACTGAGTTAAACCCCCAGCTTCATGGTTTGAACCTTTTATGATGTCGTTTTCCAGTATGTAGACATTGTAAAGCAACATTTTATTACTAAAATTTGGGATTAATTGAAATTAGTTTGGTTCATTTGAAAGAGCATTATACTACAAACCAAAATTTGGATCTATTTTCAACTTTGTATAATCTCAAGCACATTATTTCCCCTCTCTTTACTTAGGGATTCTCCTCTGGGAATTAGGTGGGGTTATGTAAGAACAAAGCAGCTTTTTAAAAGTACATTGACTTTCTTGTCTCTTTCATCAAGAATGTACAATTCTATATCTCCCACTTCCACCCCCATCATTGTTAGGAGAGAACCACTGTGTGTGTTGCAACCCTTATATTTGCTGGAGTTGGAAAAGGTTGAATGTGATCAATGGTAACGTTTTTTCCCATCTCTGAAATTCTTATTGAAAGTTTATAAGACTTGAGTTATATACAGGCCAGTGTTAAAGGCAAATAATAACATCTCAACATACAATATGAATCACCTGGTATTCTAAGAGGAAGAAATATCAATACATGTGATTTCTTATTTGTTGGTCAGAAATTACTGTGTTTTAGTCCCCTTTCATCACAGATCACTATAATTTGGAAGCCTTCCCAAATGCAGTAAAAATTGCAACTATCTTCTACAGAATTATCAAAAACACACCACTCATAATAGCAAAACTGTACTCCATAAAAACAAGGGCTGTTTCTGATTCTGCTCAACATTGTACCACCAACAGTGCCTATTTCATAATAGCTATTCAATATATGTCCAGTGAATGATAGAAATTTGGAGATAAAGGGTTATCACCATAAAAGCTGTTCTGCTGACTTGGCACACCCTGGTTACTAAATGCAGAAACAAAAGTGAGAAAGAGCAGTTCCTTGAATTCATTTTGTGTGGCAAGAATGACTCTTTAAGGAACATGGGGCTGGCTTCACATTTTGTGAGACTCCTCACTAAATTTTAACTACTTGGTGCAAAGTAAGTAATTTAGTACCACCTCTGAATAAGAATCATTCTAAAATAATTTGATCAAAGCTTAACTAGTCAGAATATTTTGATGTCTGATCCAGTGCTAAAGAAGAGAAAACATTTTGTTTTTATATTGGGAAGATTTTAACATACAAGCCCCTTCCTGCCCACGTGAGATTTAGTGAGCAGAACTGTGTTACAGCAGTATTTTACAGAGATTCAAGATTCATCACATATATACTGGATGTATCATGGATGTACTTAAGGAAGCGGATGAAGTCGCATTGACTAAAGTGACTATAAGTAGGCTAAGTACATGGCAAACCCCATGGTTTGATTTGAGAGGGGCTGACAAGATTCATTTGTCTATCAATATCTTCCTTTATATTGTTTTAGCACCTGAAATTCACCCATTTAGACTTTGGATTATGGGTTACCTATGTTTAAGAATCCCCTGTAAGAGCTAAATTGTGAATGCAGCATGATGGTGCACATTTATAGAACCAGCTACTTGGAAGACTGAGCAGGAGGTTACTTCAGTTGTAGGCCAGCCTGTACAACCTAGCTTGATCCTGTCTCCAAAAAGAGGTAAAACTTTAAGAGGTCTAAGTCATTTGTCAACCTGAAGGAGCTGACTGGATAATAAAACTATGTTCACTGGACAAGAACAGGTCATAGAAAAGCCACCTTTTCAAGGGCGGGAAGAGTAGAGGTTGGTCTTGAGTAATGAATCTTACCTGAGGGATACAGATCTTAGTAGGTCACTGAGCTAGTAAGAGCATGGGAATCCTGGGTGTCTGGAAAATAAGGCACTGCAAAGGCCAGGAAGGGAACTGAGAGGAAAAATCTAAAGGTATGTACTCGCTCTGCTAGACAACATGTACTGTATGTATATTTTAAAATCCAGACATTTCTGTCTGTGTTGTCCACAAATTTATTAAGTGTGACTCCCATGTTTAAATCTGTGTTCTTAATCTTGAATTCAGGTAGTCTGTAACACATCTGAAATTGTGTGCAATACTTTGCATGTGAGTTTTTCAATGGCAAGAGATTCACAGTAAAGTGATCTGTAATTAAAAAAGGTTAAAACCCATTGATCAAACTATTCAGTATTTTGAACAGAAGAGTATTAATAAGGACAGAGTTCTAGAAGATTAACAGTGCCTGACAAGACCAATTATATCTGCCTTCCTAGTCAGCACCGATCCATCAGAAATGTTAGATTTAGTATTGACTATTACATGTTGGTCTTAGATTTGCCTGTATCATAAAAGTGGGAGGGAAGAATGACTTCCAGCTACTTAGATATTCTGGTCATCAAGGTTTTTTTTAATACTGTTGATGTTTAGTTTTTAATATCCAAATATACTTATTCCTAAGGATATTCCTAAGATCATCATTTTACTTCCTATTCTAATCAGACTGTATATGTCATATAGTTTGTTTTCTGTGAATAGAATTACAGATGCTTCAAAAATCCCTGAGATTGGCTGTGAACTGACACATTAAAGAAAATACTTTAAGTAAAAGCTTGCTAACTGTTCTCTTCATGATTCTGAACAATTGTAATTTTTATTTCCATTTCAACACACCTTAAAGCCTACAGACTCTTCCTCAGTTTGGTATATGAGTGTGATCCATATAGAAAGGAGTTTGCAGTTTAAAAAAATCTTTTACATGAAAATCTGGATGTGATAAATTTGAGATTCATTACCTCACTTGAAAAAGATTCACCTTAGAAGTCACACACATCATGTGATCCCATTTCTATGAAGATCAGGAAAAGGCAAAGATAATTTCTATGGAAAACAGATCGGTGGTTTCTGAGATCCAGGGAACAAGGGGATTGCACGAAAGAGCCACGGAGGAAACATTCTGGGCTTATGGATGTTCTCTATCCAGATGGATACAGTCGTTCCATGGATGTGTATGACTGTGAAAAATCATCAAACTGTACACTTAAAATGGGTGTAGTTCATTGTGCTTAAGTTATGTGTCAATGAAGTTGCTTATTAAAAGGATTTATCTTAGGAGTCATTAAAATTAGATTTGGAGTATTATTTATCGATCCTTAAAACAAGATTTAAAATATAATTGATTACACAGGTAAAAAAGTAAGCCTGCCTGTAAATTGCTTTAAGGTGGGATGTGAGTGAAATATCATAAAAAAGCTTTGTAATAGTTGAAGAGGAGATCAGTGCATCTTAGTTACTATCTAGAATTTACTCAAGAATAAATTTGCTTTATTAATGTGGAATCTAACAATAGAAAAGTAGATTTAAACAATTATTTCAGATCTCAGATAGACCTTAAGTGTTAATTTGGAACACCTTCCTATTCTTCCCCTTTAAAGTAAGCAGCATCAGATACAGTGATCAAATAATAGCTTTTTCAAAGCTCAGTTCTACAGCACTTATGATATTGGTACTTTGTATTTATTGAAAGAAATCATTTGCCTGTATATATGTCATTTGGCATTTAAAAATTAGATTATTTCAGAATTTGCTGTGCTCAGATATTGGACACCAGAGTGATTCTTTGGGAAACCTAACATGATAAATGAAGCATCAATTGTAAGATTTGGCTTTACATGCTATGTACCAATTAATGTGTACCCTTTCTTTACATATTCTCTGTTGTTTGTGGACAATGACATGTTAATCTGTGAAATATGCAGGTGAACTCTTAGTACTGAATATAAAAATGAATAGGAAAGCCAGAAAACTAATCCTGTAAATTATATTGAATCTAATTAATGCCACCTTGCCATGTGTGCATGTGGAACACAACAAGATAGCTGAAAAATAGAGAACCAAGATTTTCTGAAGTACGATGTTTTCTGTAGCAAAACTCAACTCAGTTAGCAATCACTTGCCTTTTTATTGTTATGCTTGTGTGTTAGTACAGTTGTAAGTATTCTATATTGATAATGCAGGAACCCTTGCATTTATTTAGCAGTTAAGTTGATACATTAATTGGTATTCATACTAAGGATGAGCAGTACATTAGAAGAGAGTTGATCATAATGGTGCGAGGAGTTGGGGACTGGTTAGGTTAACTGAATTTCAAATGTTAGTAATGGGTTCCTTAGCGTTGAACGCTACACTTGGAGGTGTAGCCTATGTCTTTACCACACCCTTTTCCTCATCACACTGAGGCTCAACCACAACCTCAGGCTCTGGTTCCACCTCCACTTCTTTCTCTGGCTGTGGCAGCAGCTCGATCTCAATTGCAGGCACCCGTATAGGTCCTGTACCAGTGGCAGGGCCTGGTTGTGGAAAAGGCTCATGATCTGGCTCCGTTATGTTAGCAGGCTCATTCTCATGAGTGGAGGATGGCAGCGTTGCTCCTAGCTGGATAGAATCTTCAGCTGGCATTGCTGCACTTTCTTTTCCTTGGTTTTTCTTTGTCATTGGTCTGCAAGAAAGAACACCCAGTAAAGAATATGTAAGGGAAATGCTCTTTGAAATTTCATGGGGAGCCATATACTCTGTAGTTTCAGTAACATAAGTCGCAGACTATCCAGGATGTCTGTTAATTCTGATGTTTTGATTCACTACCTGCATCCATTGGGGGTTCAGAAATATTAGGTCTCAAAAATAATGAAAGTTCAAGAAAGGCAAACTATGTCTAAAAAATGGAAAAGTGATAAGGACAAAAGAGTTAAAGAAGCTAATAAAGTCTTATATTTGCTCTAATAAGGATTAAATCCATAGCTCTGATGTGTTTCTTTGATTTAGCACAACACGTGGCACTTGGTCAGTGCCCAATACATGGTTATGGAAGCAAGAAGGTAGAAAAGTGAACAAATCAATAAGTATGATATACACTAGAGAATAAACAGTGGAGTGGTTAAGAGTGTGGGCTGTGGAAAGGCCACATTCTGACTTCTATGGACTATATGCACTTTTGCCTTCATGAGCCTTGTTCTATAAAGGTCATTTAAAACTGTAAGTATGTTGGCATAAAGACAAACACAGTAACACTGTATCATAAAGCATTTTGTTGGTATTAGAAAGGTTGATGTAATGGTTAACTGAGTTGATATATATAAAGTGCTTAGAATAGAGTTTCTAAGCAAATGGTAGCCACCATCTTCTTTTCGTAAAAGCACAGAAAGCAAGCAGAAAGGCACTTCTAATATTTTATGCTAAAAGGAGTGATTAGAAAGAGCTGACTGAAAGAGAGGTGCCTGAGAATTGTTTTTATTCAATCAAATAAAGGGCTTACTCAAGCTCTGTGGTGGTTTTGGAACTCCTTTTCCTTTCCTTTGTCTTGTTTCTTACAAAGTACACGACAGCAAAGATGATGGCAACACCTGCTATGACACCAACTAAGGACCCGATGATGATTCCAGCTTCTGGATCTGAAAGATACATGCAGCTGGTTAGTAACTTAGAACACACTGTCACTTCATGCAATGCATTTGTGACTATTGGAGAATACCTAGAACATTCACATAACAGGATAGTGACTTGTACAGGTTAGGGAACCAAAATCCCTAGAACTCTGCTAGTTGGATTCATAGGGTGTAAAGAAAGGAGGACTGTCTTGACTATGTAATTAACCACTGACATTTACACACATAAAAAAGTGCCAATTGGGGCAGGCACAGTTGCTTTCAAAAGGGATTTAGAAAAAAAAATCTGCAATATGGACACCAGAAACATGCCTCTGTGACACAAAAACATTTAACCAGATTTTCTCAGCACACAAGTGGAACAAGCCCCTAAAACTCTTCTCTCTTGCACACTGTGCTCATCAAGGAGCTTTGTGCATTCTGGCCACTGGGGAAGGGACATGGTTATTTCAATAAACAGGCTTATTATGTCAGTCTATGGAAATTTTTAATGAATGTGAGACAAGCCAGCTGAGCACCAGACTTTCAGGTGTAGAGGTATTGTCCTTGTGAGAGCATGCCTGGGTCATAAGCTAGCCCATCCACGTTCACTTCACCTCAAACAAGACTGAAAAATTTATACTGAGATGAGAAACTAACTGAGTTGCCTAATAAATCCTCTAACCTTTTATGGTTAAAGTAATACACGTGCATAACTCTGAAAGTTAAATAGTCCCTGCCCCACTTAGTCCCATTTCTGAATCCCATCCTCTAGAGGCAACCACTCTGGATCCTTTTTAAAATATCTTGCCCCAATCGTTCTGTTATGCTTGTTCTGGAATGGTCTGCCTTTTTCAATCTTCATCATTCCCTTTTGACTTCTTACTATGGAAGCTGCAGATTTAGTTCCCTTAAAGCCCCATTACAGTCTCCTAATACAGTTACATTGCAAGTTTGAATTAAATCAAAAGTGCAATATTGTGACTATGTAAATACTGTTCACAATTGAGGAACATAGTAGACTGTGATTCTCCCTTGTACAATATTTTTCCCACCATTAATAATTGCCTCATTTGGAGATTTGTTTACATTTTAATGCATCATCACTAAATCCCCAAATTTCCAGAAAATCACTAAATGCTTTTCAATATTCAAACACATTAGGTTCAAACACATTAGGTATTGATTTTTAAGCTTTTTTGTCTATCAGAAACATCCTGTCTGGAGTTTTCTCTCCTCTTCCTCCACCATGGACTGGTTGTCATTCTATGTCTGTGGCTTTACTTTTATCCTTCAGCATCCTGGTTTTATAGACAAAGAAACAGGCTCCAAAAATTCCTTCAAGATGCAGCTAAGATAGTACTTAGTTGGCAAAGCTGTCCCAAAATCTATAAGCATAAATGTCGCTTCTTTAGTGTTCTAATAGACTCTGAGCATATCTCTATTATGGCATTTAGCACAATATAGTTTTTGTTTGTCCCTAGATGAACTGTGAAATTCTTGAGTGTAGAATATATCCCTGTATCTCTATCACTCAGGACAATCCCTGGCACATGGAAGACATTCAATAAATGCTTACAGATGGAAGGAAGGAGAGAGGGAAGAAATGAAGGAAGGAAAGAAGTAAGCAAGGAATAAAAGGAGGAAGGAGAAAAGAAAGGGAAGGAGGAAGGAGGGAAGAGAGTGGAGGTGGGTAAAGGAGTGAAGAGAGGAGGAGTGGAGGTAGGAGGGCAGACACTGTACATCACTGGAAAATTAGAAAGAAAGCAAGACTCAAGTACAAATCCTATGTGCCTGTTTATCTGCAGCATGATTGTATCGCTGGGAAGGGATATAGGACATGGAAGAGATCTAAAAACAACAGAAGTGATCATGGGAAAAAAGGTGGAAGTGATATGAGAATACAGGAATGAGTTTCAGATAAATAAAGAAGAAAGCTTAGCTTCATAAGAAGAGCATTAATCTGATGGAACTTGCCACTCCTGGATATGACATACATTAAAACCACCAGTTCAAAGTATGTCAGAAAAAATCAATAGATAACAAGTCCCTATATGTTACTTAGCAATTGTCAAGAGGTTCAGAAGACATCTCATATAAGATCTGCCCCTGGATTGCCCTGATTTCCTGACTCCAGGGTCCATAAACATTATGCTTCGAGAGTAAGCAAGCATCTTTGAACTGGAAGATTGAGTTTAAGAGGCATCTTGGCTCTGTCAGCTATGAACTGGATAATGTTGGGCAAGTCATTTACCTCCTTGAGCTTCAGTTACTTTTTTGGTAAAATACGGTTAACAATGTATGCCTGTGTAAACATTGTATTGTCTCACTAGTGTAAGAAACTGAGAGAGTAAATAAGATCCAAAAGTTACAATAGATATAGTAAAAGAGAAAGAAATTACTCAAAGAGAAATTATATTGTTGAACAATCTTGCATGCTCCTATCTGATAATCTAGCAATTACTTTGAGGATAACAA
Source organism: Dolichotis patagonum (assembly GCA_004027295.1). Lineage (NCBI taxonomy): Eukaryota > Metazoa > Chordata > Mammalia > Rodentia > Caviidae > Dolichotis > Dolichotis patagonum. The sequence goes on from PVJX010030430.1 coordinate 17,067, forward strand.
TATGCAATATAACAACCATTGCTAAATTCATATTATCTTGTTTTGAAACCCTATGTCGCCATTGTTTTATTGTTGCTGCAATTTTGCTTTTGTTGCTGTTTTTTAATTGTTTGCTTCTTGATTTTTCTGCTTTTTTCCCTTTAAAATGAAAAAATAATTAAAAAACAATATATTCGTCCTCCCTAGACTGGGTGGATGAGAGGCATGAGTGAGATAATGCTCATATAGCACCTAGTCCAGGGTCTGGCACATAATACTGATGATGATGACAAATTATTAGGCACTGTGATATAAAGATGTGAGTATCATCTTCATCAGAGGCAAATGTTAACAAAGCAGTTAAGAACTAGAAAGTATGTTTGACAGAGATATCAGAGATATCTACAGTGGTATTGTAGATATGCAGTGTATTTTACAACTGCATAATAAAGAAAAATTCAGCCTGATACTATCATCAACTTATTGCTTTACTTATTACCTACTTTCTAGAGATTTTATAAAATTTAAATAAACTGGCTTTTAAAGGACTTAAGGAGTATATTAAATACTATGTAGACATTAGCTATTAGGATGATCATTCAGTCTATCAACCTGTAAGTAAAGCACGTCGGTCTCCAGAAAGGCAAGAAGGACTAACCAGAAGCCTAAATAATTTACTTGGCTGACAGGTGCAGACTACTTGTCTCAAAGAGAAACTTGTGAAGTTTTAGGATCAACTCACTTGATGAGGTTAGATCAATTTCACAGGAACTGTTGCCAAGTTTGTTGATAGCAGTACACTGGTAATACCCTTCTTCAAAATTTGTCAGATTCCCAATAACCAAAATCCCAGTGGCTGGATCTGTTAAAATCAGGAAATAAGACTTTTAAAATCTCTTATGTGAGTACAGATCATGTCATTGTAACAGATTACTCAGTGCCTACCCATTTCCTCTGCACTGACCTCCCTTTCTTGAGATGTCCAACTATGGCCAGCTAGGTCCATGCCTATTTCCTCCACATTCACCACCTCTAAACTGGCATCTAAAAGTTGGGGAGTAGGTCATACCACAATCCTCATATTCATAAACATGATTCTTTTTAAATTCCACTCCCTTCCCAAGAAAAAGAGAAGGCTGAGCACTACGGACAAGCAACTGGCCACATATTTGTGGTATCAGGTAACCTCAAAGACCAGGCATTGACAGGGCTGCCTAAGATGATACTTACTGAAGGTTTCTTTCACTGGCACAATGTTTCTTCCCTCAAGTTTATACCAGTAGTACACAGGAGATGGTGTTCCAATTGTGGAGAAGCAAGAAAGAGAGATAGCATGGCCTGCTTCTGGTCTTCCTTGGAGGCTACAAACAGGCTTAGAAGGTTTGACTGTAAGACAATGAAAAAGAGTAAAACTCATGCAAGATGAATGGTGGCCCATGGCAACTGCAGTCACTTCCTCATTTTCATTTTGCAGAATGTATTTCTTTAAAAAAAAAAACCTATAAAAACAGTTTTCTGGTTGTACCACCAGATGGGAGTAGACTACTTCAGGTGTAGGAATCTTCTAGTAAGAGGACCATTAAGATGAATCTCCTTCCAGATTGTGCATTGTGAATCTCAGCATTATGCCTTTACATATGCCTTTATTAAACAGTCAAACGTAGGCAAACATTAAACAACCAGGAACATAGCTTATACTTCTTTTTAATTTTTTTGCATGTGGTATTTTTATAGCTTATACTTATAAAATAATTTTAAAGAAAACTAGAATTCTTAAATATTTTTAAGTAAACTGGTTTTTATTCTTTTAAAATTGCATTAATACTGTATTTTTTTCTATCCCTTTGTCTTTTTGCATTTAATCATCTGTGGGCGATATGCAACATTTGGAAGTTTTGAATTTGACTGTATCCCTAACCAATAGGGGAAGCCCATTTTGGATATGTGCAACACTGCATTACAATACATATTCCTCCTTCACTCAGCAAGCATTTAGTTATATGCCTTCTGTGTGCCCAGTACCAATCTAGGAACCAGATATTGAAAAGCAACTTTGGCACAGTTCTGAAATGAGAAAGGAACATGATGACAGATGAAGTTAGAAAGCATCGGGGCCCATAAGTTGGAGACCTTTGCAGTTCATGTATTTTGCAATGACAACAGGGAGATCATAGAAGAAATTTAAGTAGAGTGTAGATGATGATCATTTTAACAGTTTAGAAGAATCACTCTGATACTATGCATGGCCAAACCAAAGGGGAAGAAGAGACAGGCTCAAAATATATTAGGGATATTAGAGAAAAGTAGATAAAGTAGAGTCAACTGACCAACAGAATGTAGGACTTGAGGAAGAAAGTTGAATCTATGGCAACTCCCAGGGTTCTGATTTGAACAAGTGATTTGGACACTATCTTGTTATCACTTGAGATAAAAAAAATCTCAGATAGAGAAGCAGGTCAATGGAGGTGAGGAGGTGATGAGAAAGAGAAAGAAGAGATGGTAAGGTGTTTGGAGTATCAAGTTTTAGCTGCTTATGAAAATACCTTGATAGAGAAATTCTGTAGGAAGCAGGGAATCTGAATCTCCCCATTCAACTTTTCACAGCTTCTCCTGTCTTTAATCATATATAGTATGCAGTGATTTGAAGTTCTATACTTTTCAGTTCACTTTCCTTCTCTTAACTTGGATATAAAACTACCCAAAGGCTGACATTCTCTAGCTTATGCAAGTTATATCTTAAATTATTTGGGCCACTAGGCCTTTAGTTGTTGTTGTCATTGTCATGATAATGTCGAGGATTGAACCCAAGGCCTTGCACATATTAGGCGAGCACTCTACCACTGATTTACAGCCCTGCGGCTTTCCTGCTCCTAATCTGGTACACAGTAGTTAACAGAGCACAGCTCTGTATCTACAAAGAATATGAGCTCTGCAACTTTGCCTTTGATGTATTTGGGCAAGTTACTGAACTTAACGCAACCTTGGTTGACTAGTTTATAAAATGTGAATAAGAGATTATCTAACCTTTGGCTGATCCAAAGATTAAAAAAAAATAACACATAGAAAGCACATGGACAAGACTAATTGCTGCTACTAAAGTTAATCTTCCCTCAATTGTTGCTCCATTCAGCCATCTCATATTCTGACTCCTTATGTACATGAGCAAGATGTGTATGTACTTTTAAATGCTTCACTACCCCTGTCTATTTTTCTGTTTAGTTTCTCTTTTTTCCTTAACAATGATTTTCTCAGGTAGGCACAACTTCATTTTTCTGTCTTAAACTAGGCTATCAAACCAAGAATCCATTGCAATTATCACTAGATATAGATACTGAATTTTTAAAAGAATAAAAGATGGGGATTTTATAGCCTTTACAGTAGCAGGGAATAATTTAAACAGAAAAGTAATGCTGGTGTCTTACTGCAAAAGCATACAAAGTCAGATACTAGAACTTAAACTAAATTGAGGACAGACACCCAAAATGATTTGTACTTGTTTCTTGAACCCAGATTCAAGGAAAAGATAGACTTTGGGGGAGTGGTTTCCAAGCATACCTTTTTTTCTTTTATTAAACACTTAGTGGATTACTTTGAACCAAGTCCCAAGCCTATATATTTTATAAAACTGTCAAATCAGAATTGCATTGACATTTTATCCAGTTGAAGTCCCTGGAAGAATTTGGATATTTTACTGCAAAAACTATTGATCTACCTTTGGCTTTATTGTTTTCAATAGAATTGGCATGCGAACAACAAGCTCGCCTCAGAAAATAAATGAATATGCTTCAGTGTATTCTCAAACTTTCTCAAAATTAACAAGTCTCTCTCTCCTCTCTCTCTCTCTCTCTCTCTCTCTCTCTCTCTCTCTCTCTCTCTCTCTCTCTCGTTATGTTCCAAACTGCAGAAGGGAGATGATGTTCATTCCAAATGCACACAAAATAATTATTTATATTTGGCCTCAGTGTTTTTCAGAGACTGATTTTTCAAGGTTGTCATAACTAATAAACTCTTTCAAATAAATGACCATTCAGATCGCCTGGTCCTTTGCTTGCTGTAGTTTCATTCACTTAAAATTTGTCCTACTACCTCAACCCCTTTTCTGATTGGTACACTTTTATAAGTCATTTGGTAGTAAATACAAAAGCAATTTCCTGCCATGAGTCTTCTCAAATTGCCCTTATGTAGCTTTTAGACCTCTTCTCGCCCTCACAGTGCTCTTCTCATACCTTTACTGAAAGCTATATTACAAAACTATCTCCTTCACTACATTGGACTTTTGAAGGGCTGAGATCCTGTTTTCTATGTCTTCCTATCTCTGTTGCTTGGCATAGTAACTGACACATGTACTCAGATTTTTGAATGAATTAATTCCTGTGTAAGTAAATACATGGGATTGATATCTTTTGCTGGGTAGTGAAATATCTCTGAATGACACATCACTATGAAGAGCCATCTTTAAAAAAATATTGACCCTGGGGACAGTTAGAAACCTGCACTCCCGGCGTTTGAGTTTCTGTGGAGCTACCAGGGATGCTGGACTGGGCCCAGCAGATTCCAGGGCCTCAGTCCACCATGCCCAGCTTCCTTCTTTCAATTCAGGAGGTGGAGACTGCACAGGCGGTCTCTTGGCCCACTTGGCTGACCTGGGGAGAACTTAAGACCAGCACACCCAGCGGTTGAGTTCACATCCACCCTCCTAGGACAGGGGATTGAGCCCTGGGGGTTCCACCGGCCCCAGTTCACCATACCTAGCTTCCGTCTCTCAATTTAGGGAGCCAAGAGACTGCATCTGAGTTTGGACTGCACAAGGTGAGCCCTAGTGCCCGGGGGAGAGTTGGAGACCTGTGCTCTCAGTGTTTGAGATTTGGGGGAGCTACCAGGGATGCTGGACTGGGCCCAGCAGATTCCAGGGCCTCAGTCCACCATGCCCAGTGGCCTTCTTTCAGTTCAGGAGGTGGAGACCACGCAGAAGGACTCTCAGCCTACTTGGGCTGGACTGGGAAAA
>PVJX010030431.1:0-22049 GCA_004027295.1 Dolichotis patagonum
TAAAGGGAATAAAAAAAGAATAAAGCCAATTAGAGCAGAATGATGAAAGTGATACGGTACTTCAACAATGGCTACCATAATCTCTTGTTCTCTTCAAAACAGCTTCCATGCCATCATAATAATAAAATCAAACAAAACAAAGCAGGAAATGTCTAAAAAGGTAAGGTGGTAAACATTGTTAATTTCCTATTATCTTGTTTTGAATTACTGTAATGCTTTCAGGGTTTTGTTAGGTTCGCTTTTATTCTGTCTCGTTCTGTTTGATTTTATTGTGTCTGATGGTATGGACAGCAGTTTTGAAGATAACAGTTGTATTATGGTAGGCATTGTTGATTTCCTATTATCTGGTTTTGAAGTCCTGTGACACGTTCTGGTCACTTTAAAAACACATCTTCTAGATGAAAGAGAGTTTCAATCAGTTGTAGCTGGATGTGCAAATGTACCCACAGAGGAGCCACACGAGACACTTGCAGAGAGGTGCCTTGGGAACGGGGTAAATGAGATAAGAGCACGCGGATGTCAATGCAGCAAGTCCGCGGATACTCCTGCAACCCTACACACTCTATGGTCTGACCGTTTTTCAAAATTCTGATAAGCGTACTATTTTTGAAAACAAACATCTAATGCATGGCTCGAGATTTGAATACTATGAGGAGAAATTAATTCACATGGTCAAAATAACTATTTTCTCTGATAGTTTTTAATAAATAATTGTTTTGTTAAAGCTATTTTTCACTGGCTTATATGAAAACTCTCTCTTTGACTAAGTTTGCACAAATCTCAAGTGAAATAAATACTAATTCTTCTGGATCTGAACTTTAGATGAACCCCCTTATCCTTTTCAAAGAGAAAATATATTTCTGTGTTGCAGAGTACTATTTTGCTTAGGTCTCAGAACAATTACTAAATAAAAGAAGGAAGAAAAGAAAATTGCAGTCTTATGTATCTTAATTCTGAATCTTCCTTGAAGAACAAAGTAGCAATTAAATAATTTTTTTAAGAAGGAAAATTACTTATCATCATCACATGTTCAAATGGCTCAAGAACAGCAGTGAGATAAATATTCTACAAACATCATAGGATTATCATAAGGAAAATACATAGATATCTCATTTTTTAGCCATTCAAATTATAATGTATTAATATAGAATGAAAAATGGTACATATTGCATTGAAATTTTGTCATAATTTTCTCAAATCACCTAATTTTATTAGGAGCTATCATGCTGCCCAATAATCTTTATGGATTAACACAGATCAAAGCTATTAGCACTACTTTCTTTATAAAAATTATGTGGCTATCTATTCTAATTAAAATATCCTGTATTGATTAAGAAGATATAAATTGCCTTATATAAGAAAAACGTCTCATTTGAAAGTTTTTCCTTTCCATTAGGAAGATACAGGTATGATTACATTTTTATGTTTTAAAATGAAATTATATGTAATGTACAAAATAAAATTATGTGTTAAAAACAATTGGGAGTAAAAGAGAGAAATGTGCAGTTACTTTCACAAAAAAACTGTTTAGATCAATTGTTTAGAATCTAATTGTATTATCTTTTAAAATGAGTCAAGTGGAATAGCAGTTTAAATAGAATGCTGAGCAAGGCTTTTAGAGTTGCTAATGCATGATTATTTTGATTCTTATTTCCCGGTGATGGGCAATAGCTCTGACCCTGCACAATTCCTTGCTACTGGGTCATTTTGTTTCATTATGTGTAAATCTACTTCCTTTATTTTCCATTGGTACTCATTCTACACTGATATGATGGTATTATTGAAATATAGGCTCAAAATACAAGAAACATGTTAAATACTTCTAATAGATAATGTAAAGGGAATTTCTGATCCTCTCTCCAGACACGTTGTCCTGTATGCATTAGTAACAGTGTGCAGTTTCACTTGAATCGTCATAAAGAAGACTTGTAAGTTCATTGTAGGGAACTAGTCCCCCCACACCCCAGCATCACTCATGCATTGTTACCGAAGAAAGACAAACTCTTTCTCTTGGCGTTACTGCTTGGCTCTTGGATATCTTTTGAAAGTTCCCTGTGTCAGAGGTGACCGTACTAGGGGAGCATATATGCAGCAGGGGTCACACTGCAAATGAGTTCACGGCTGACCTTATTAAGAGAAAGGACCAGGCTAGACACCAATCACTGGGTGTCTGACCCAGAAAGGGAGCTCTTCCTCTGGGTGCCCCCTTATCTCTCTGCTTTCTGGTCACACTGACATGAGTCCTTTCCTCTGCAGCAGGTTACTGCACCATATCTTTTCTGCATTTAAACCTGACAGGGAAGCACAGAAACTTCGGAAAGTGTGAGCTGAAAGAAACCTCTTCACCTTTAAAGTCTGGGTGTCAGGTATTGTGTCTGGGCAAAAGAGAATGACTAAGACACACACTAAAATACATTTGAAAATGTTTCCGTTGAGTCCACCTCCATCATGGGGACACAAGGGCAAAAGATTAGTTATGTATTGCTTCTTTATATTGTCAGGCAGTGGCGGAATATTCCTGAGAGTTCAAACAATAGTGGCCACTTTGATTTTTACTCATTCTAAACATTTCAGTCTACTTATTTTCCCTATTGCTGTACTATGTTCTTGTATCCTTAATTTGGTATTCTATATGTGTATTTTCTCCAATTCTCAAGACTTAATTAGGCGCAGATTGCCTCTTGCCTGCTGTTTTGTTTTCTTCCTCATTGGAATCTTGCTGCCTCACTTCTCCACATAATTTTAATCATAACCTCCAATATTTCTTCTCCAAATCATCTGTTTTGATACCTTACCTCTATCTCATTTCCTACTTGGCCTAAAGTGAGATAAAATTAAAGTATCTACAGTTAGATAAAAAGCAGACTCTTGTTTTAACACCATTTGCTCAATTGCTTTACTATACTGATGGGGAGAAGATAGTGGATCTTGAAGCTCAAGGCAGTCAAATAATGTGAAAATTACTTCCGTTACTTTTAGACTGATACATCAAAAAAACGGCTGCAGAGACTTTAGAAGGACTAAAATTAATAAGCATTCTCCTGCTCCTGTAGAAAGATACCTAAAAAGCCCCCAACTGTTATAAATTACAAGTAAAACTTTCAAAGCTAAATTTCTTGCGACTTTGCAGGTGGCTGGATGTTTAAGAGTGAGGTTAAGGATACATGAAGTAACTTTTGTGAAGGTTGACATCTGTGAAGCGTCTCAAAGAGCTATATTCTTTAAGTTGAAGATCCATACAGTGGGTTAAAGTTTTACTCCCATGCAGGTAGCTCCGAAGTGTCTGTGTGAAAGTCTCACCTCATCTGTATCAGGGTGCAGCCTTAGGAGTTTTCAGTAGTGCTTGCTTTTGTCCCAGTATCTATCCAGGTGGGTCAGTCACCCCTCTGCACCCTACCTCACACAAGTGCTCAGCAGCTCCGTTGTCACACAGCTTGTAAAAAGTTGGAAAAAAATAGAGAAAACAGGGAGCACAGTGACCTGGAAGGATTGTTATAAGGCAAAGCCCATGCTAAACTATCAATACTATGCCAAGATATGCATAAATTAAAAAGGGTTCTGAAGATATATACAAAAATGATGAATCACTTTAAAAACAGGCTTATGCAGAAAAACTAAAGTGATTTAAGTTTTTAGCCTCAAGAAGTGAAAGCTGAAGATAGAAAAACTATTTTCAAATGGTGAAGCAATTGTTTTTCATTTAGTTCCATTGCAATCAAGAGTACACAAATTTAGCATCAAGGATAAATTAGAAAATTTGGTTTTACAATTTTTTCTCTTGGAAAGAAGCACATGGCCGCCACAGACACTTTAAATACTACTTTGTAGTATCTGGAAATTAGATAAAAATATCTCCACCGATCTCTCCCAGTTAGATACGCCAGAAGTTGGAACAAATTAAGCCTGATTCTCCAAATCTCAAGTGTATGATTACAATGAGAAGCAGAGACTTCCAAAACACTGGCTTTGTCACTTTGGATATGAAGTTCTAGGAAGCTTCATCTTACAAATCTTAAAAAAAATTGCTTAGGGCGCTGTGAAACCAAGAAACCAGCCCTCCTCCCTGGTATGCAACCATTGCTCAGGCAAGCTGAGGCCGCTCCAGGGGGAGAACCTGCCAGCCAGCGCGAGGTTCTGAGCATCTCTTGGGAGGCTGACCTTATGCAATATAGCAAATAGGGGGCATTTCCTTCTGTCTTCTGTTTGAAGGCAAATATTGTTATCAGTGTTTTGCTTTGTTCTGATTAATAGTATTGCTCTATTCAGTATTCTGTTTTGATAAGTTCTATAATGTTCTGTATTTGCTTTGATTTTGCTATACCTGATTGAAAGAACAACTATTGTGAAGATAAGGAGATATACTATGACACCTATTACTGTTATCCCGGTAACCTGCTGTGACGTTTTGTACCAATTTCACTACACTGTCTCAATTGTCTATGTTCTGTCTTGTTCTGTTGTATTTCACTACCTTCAAAATAAAAAAAAAATAAAGTAAAAAAATTGCTATGAAGTTATAAGAAATTGAGTAAACCTGAAACAGTAATTAGAAGGCTATTTTTAATTGATTATTAAAGATTTATTTAAATATTTAAAAAGTAGATGACAAAATGATGGGCACTATTGCTAATTTTAGTTACACAAAATACACTGATGATCCGACTTCTTTAAATAGGTGAAATGCTAATAAATAAAACATTCTAAATTCAGGTGAGCTATGATCTGCTGTTATTTGGGGAAACATATGCTTATGGGTGGACACATGTTATCAGAACTAATGGCTCCTTGCTATGCTTTTGGTTCCAGCTTTGCTTTTCACTTCTAACTTGTAGCACAGCATCAATGGTTGACTTGTGTAAAGTGCTGAATTACTCATATGGTGGCTATAAGCAATACAAACAGTCTGCAGGATACACAGGCAGCCATTGTGTCCCAGCTGATGTTACAATACTAAATGGGCTCTGATTACTGTACATTGCTTTTCAATGCTGTTAATTTGCATGTTTGAATAAGTCTGTCGGGACTCTATTTACAGCCTTTGCTCCAAGTGCACTGCTTGGGATTGCTTTGGGAAACAGTATGGGACTGATTTTTTTTTTTTTTAATTCAACAGGAAAGAGAATTTGGAGCTGCTGACACCATGGTCATTATTGGTCATTATGCATTGCACCTATGGGTTTTGTGGGCCATTACATATTCTATTGCTTCATTTGCTTTCAATTTTTCTTTCTATTTTTTGCTACTTCAGTGTTCAATGTCTGTTTATTATTGAATATTACTGATAAACCTGGAAGTTAGCATTAGCCTCTGACATCATTACAAACAAAGAAGTATTTTAAGATAAAGAACAAACCAGGGTATTCATCAGGTGAGTTGTTAAATTTATAGAATTAATTTCATTTATGTTAATGAAAGTTAATTTCCCGTTGCTTAAAAATTAGGAAGAAAACTAGGGTGCAAATGTAAGTGTTGGTAAATCCAGCACTGGGAAGGCAGACAAGAGGATCACCAGATTCCAGGCCGATGGACTAACCAACAAGACCTTACTTCAAAAACAAAATGAAATAAAAAGAAAGTGTATAAGCAGGTATTTTTTGACTGCTTCAACACAGTGACTATTTAATCTACTAAAACTTTATAACAATTTGACAAGTCAGCACCTGAGATAATATGTTTGCAACTTTATTTTCATATTAAAATGCCAAATATCCAGAATTTAACTAGTTGACTAGACAATGTGAAAAGCTTTTTTAAAATATAAAAATGGAGCAATGTATTCAATGTTATTAAAAGTCTAGGAAAAAACACCTTGGAGTATTTCCTTCACCAGGCTTTTTGCTTAGGACTTAAACAGATATGAGGGGTGACAGAGACAGGGGGACCCTTGCAAGTTTGAGACCAGCCTGAGCTACCAAGTGAGCTCAAGGCCAGCCCGAACCAAACCGTGAAATCTTGTCTCAATTAAAAAAAAAGACAATAACAACAAAAAACCACGTACCGTATAATAGTGCTTGTGAACAAACTAGCATAGTGCTTTTCATGTATTAAATTTGTGATCATTAATTTAAAAAAAAAACTTTTTTAACTTCTGTTTTTTTTAAGTGGGGCTTCATTGTTTTCGGTCAAACAAATAATGACAAGGTGATTTCAACTTCTATACCAATCTCTGTAGAATGGCAGTGCAGAGTAAAATTTGATATTCTCAGGAGTTTTCTGTAAAATTTAAACTTCTGGTATGTGGCAAAAGAGGAAGTTTCACAGTCCTAACTCTGTATTTTATGTCTCTTTCCTTGAACTTGTGAAGACATTGCTTTTGTTCTTTTATTATTGATTATTGTTATTAGTTATTAACAATTCAAATTAAAGAAAATAATTACAAATAAGCAAGTTTATTGGAAAAGAAAATCAATGTTATCTAACAATATGCCAGTATTAATGAATAAAATATATCAAAAATAATTTCATTACTCATAAAGATTTTGAAGTGATGGGTTAATCTAAGGTGAATATCTCTGCTAATATTCAAGTCAAACTGTTTCTGTTGCTTTAGGTTTGGAAAACATGATATAAGGATCATTATGTTCATTTGCTATTAGGCATATTTGAACAAGTTTCAGTAATCATAATTTGGTAATTAACACCACTATAAAATAATAAAATGGGGAAAGTCTGGATCAGCAAATTATGAAAGAAATTATTTGCCCCAGAAATAGTTATACTGAAAGTCAAGAAGTTATTGTAAAGAAGAAGCAATTGGCTACATTTTAAATTAATAATCATTCCCCACTCCCACCCCACACACACATACACACATACACTAACCCCAGTACAAACACCCTAATCCTCCCAAGTATTGGTTTCTAATTATAATCTTCTATAAGTGATAAAACAAAGGTTTGCAGAATGCACTGCTATAAATTGTTGATTCATTTGGTCTTGGCTAAGGCACAGAATCCATATTTGTTCAAATCTGTTTACGTAATTTTGATGATCAAATCATATCCCTAGCTTAGAGGACCAGTTTCAGTATAGTAAATCAAAAGAGCCAGAACACTACAAAGTTGCTGCATTTCGTAGATAAAGCATATTAAAATCAGAAGAGAAATGAGAAAAAATATAATGCATTTACTACATTTCATCCAGGGAAGAGTGTGTGCTACATCAGAACAATTCAGATAGCAGAAAATAAGTAGACTAAGGTACACCAGCCTGGGCCACAGGGACGGACGTCCGCATCCATGGGACAGCACACTGAGGGGATGTAGCAAAACCATCACAGTGGGTGCCCATGGCGACACTGCAGCTGATGGCTCTGACATTACATCTCTACCCATCGCATTGATCAAATTCATTCTTTTACAAACCATCACCAGTTTTTGTCAATGCCATTTATGTGTGCCATTTATGTATATTTATGTATATTTATACATGTGTATATTTATATGTGTGTATATGTGTATATATGCATTTACATTCATTTGGGTATTTTAAATTAAAATAAATTTTTCTTAAGAATGTCTTTCTGATTTGTGGTGAATCTCTAATAAAATTTTATATATCAATGGTGAAATCCATTTTCATCTAAATCTTAATGTAATGAGACATTATGTTTTATTAGTATATACTTGCAGTACATAATGTTACATTTCTTGTATGGAGTTGATATATGTATATAATGCATCGAAATTTCTTTTTTCATTCTCTCCCTGCCCTTCCTCCATTTCCGTCTCTTGATTCACTGTCCCTTGGAGAAAGTTTTGTCGCTCTAATTACTGTGAACTATCTCTTATTTTGCCTTTTATGTACAGTTTGGGTTTCTCATACAACAGAAACCATGCAGTATTTTGTCTTGTATTTCTGAGTTTTTCATTTAACACTATGGTTTCGAGGTACATCCATTTCCCTACAAACGACTCAACTTTATCCTTTATAACAGAGTAGTACTCCATTCCAATGGTTTCTTTATTCACTCATCAACGTATCTAATTTTTCAATATATGTTTAAGTTGTAATCAAAATATAACTTTTTTCTAGATCAATTGCATATTTTAATCTTCCCTACTTTTATAAAGGTGGACTTGACAAATAAAAATAATTATTTATGTTATACAGGTGATGTTTTTAATATAAGCATACATTGTAAAATAATTAAATCAAACTAGTTAACAAAAAGGATAACATTTTTTAAAATTTTAAGATAAAAAATAAAATAAATGTTACAGAATTTCAAAACAAAATAGTAGGAGATTAACACTGGTTAATATATTGAATATTATTATCTTCAAAGTAGGTTTTCAGATTATAAGACATAGGCACGAAAAATGATCAAACAATCAAACAATGAAAGTGCAAACTGTTCTTTTTGTTAAAATAACAGAGATTAGTACTATAGTCATCTATACTTTTATATGAAAAATCCATCTAATTCTAAGATACCATCAAAGAATTAAATAAATTTTAAAAAAATTAATGTATATTTTCACTTTCCTCTTTATCAAAGAAATTATGTCAATGATTAAAGGTTACAGTTTGGTTCATAAAAATAGCTTGCAGACATATATGATGAAAATAAGACTCAGGACATATTTTCTTAAGATGTAATGTTGCATTGTTGGGCTAATTTAACTTTTTAGAGTCATTTTAGATTTGAGGATAATTGAGCAAAAACAACAGAATTCTCACTTATGCCTCCAAACACAGTCTATTACTAGTTTCTCATGATAGTGTGCTGCCTTTGTTATAATTGATATACTAATATGGTAAACTATTATTAACTGAAGTCCCCAGTTTAAATGAGGGCTCAGACTTGGGGCTGTATATTACTATTATGTGGAGAAATGTCCCTCAAGTTTATGTTAAAAGGCTTAACCTCAGAGTGGTCTAGTGGAAGGTGCTACAACAATAGAAAGTGGCACTTACGGAGGTCATGGAGCAGAGACCCTCACAGCGAATGGTGAGATCCTGATGTCACATGTTGCTCTCTTTTCTGGTTTGTGTTGCAAACTTTTTGCTCTGTCACACATTTATGCCATGGTGTGTCACTTTTACCAGAGCCCCAAAGGTATAAGTCCACTTAATTTTGATGTGGAATCTACAGAACTGTTAGCTGAATAAATCTTTTACAAGTTAATTGCCTCAATTACTTTGTTGCAGCAACTGAAAGCTGACTAGAAAAGGCATTATATTCATTTTGACAAATAGCATTTTCATTGTTCATATTTCAATATATTTCAACACTGAAGAATATCTGAAAAGAAAAAGAAGTAACATCCATGAGTACTTTTATGTTTGATATATTTTAATTACCAAAGAAATATTTACCTCACTATATGTGCTAAAAAAAACCAACCCATTATCATTCTGCAAAAATTGATGTAAAATGATCTTCGAAATGTAAAAGCACCATGTTTTTCATGATGTTACATGGATGCGCCTGTCCTGAGGTCTATGTTAATTTGCCTCCACAAAGCAAGTTGAGAAAGGTACTGTGTTCAAATAAAAATGTGTTTTTAAAACAATGATGGCAGGAGAAAATGTCAATTTGCAGATATCTCAGAAAGCAATTACGCAGATGAAACTGTGCTACACTGTGGATCTTAAAATACTTAGTAAATTCTGAGATTTATCTTAGATGCACACTAGAATTTAATATTTAGTTTTATAGACTGAAGCATACATTAAAAATTATTATATAAGTAAATTGAACATTTTCTTCTCCAATCAAAAACCTGTCTGGGAGGACAAGTTGTACTCAGTTATTTTATTTGTATTATTTTCCTCATTGTACTAAAAGTGTGAAGTCATCATGCATCTTAATTTTAGCTATAAAATAAGTATCTGCTTATCTCGTACCCCATGGTGACGGTTCTTTAAGTAACTATTGCACGCCGGGGATGTAGCTCAGTGGCACGGGCCCTGCCTAGCAAGCAAAAAGCCCTGAGCTTGATTCCTGGTACCAAAAACAAATGACTGTTGCACTCTAATAATTTACAATTTCACAGGTTTTTAGAATTAGTTTTTCCTGAAGCACGTATAACAAATCAGTTATCTCTGAGGCATAGTAGAAAAACACTTTTCAAGAAAATATTTTTTTTAAATTGACGACTGCATTTGTTCTTAAATTTTGCTGCTCTAATCATGTGATCAGAACAGAACTTGACTCAGTTACAGATGAGAACTGAAGCATTGCTCTAAGAAAGAAGCTGGAAACTCCACAGAAAGTTAGGCTTGTTTGCTTCATGTAATTTTGCAGAATCTCATTGTAAGAATTAAATGTGTGCAGTAGAAGAGTGACAGAAGCAAATCCTGGAGATGAAAGGTCACAGACTTTATCTCAGAATATGTCAGTACCCACTAAACTTTCTGCAAAAAGAGCTCTCTCCGGCCAGGGCTATGACTCAGCGGCACAGTGCCTGACTGGCAAGTGCGAGGTCCTTGCAAGTTTGAGACCAGCCTGGGCTACAAAATAAGCTCGAGGCTGTCCTGAACTGCATAGCGAGACCCTGCCTCAAAAAGACAAAACCAAAACAAATCAAACAAACAAAAAAAAACCTTTCTTTTTCTGAAACTGCTTAACTATATAGTAATCACCGCAGTTTTGTACTGCACTTGAATGTTAACTCTTACTTGAATAATCCACATTAGCATGTATTTTTACATTGTTTATTGCATTTATACTTCCTATAATTTATTTTCCTTAAGAAAAAAATTAGCCCTGAATCTCTGTGGGTTGTTTCAATACAGCATAATCACTTCTCAAACCCCAAAGTCGTTTTTTTTTTTTTTTTTGCTGTAGCTCGAAATTAGCTCTCTCTAAATTAGAACAATAAACACACATTCTAGAGCACTCTGATCTATTTTGTAGAATACAAACATATTCTTAAAAATGCAATCTTGGATGTTACCAAGATGTTTGGTTCTATGTGGAGTCATCAAATAAGTAATGGAATTATCAGTGATTGAGTGCGGTTTGAGCAGACCACGCGGTAATCCTCTCTACAGTTTATCTAGTGAACAAGGCAATACAAAACAGGTGTAAGATGAATTATTCTCCAGTCTCTCTTTGTACTCACTGTGGAGCAAAGTGAATTATACACAGGTAGCATTTATCAATAACATTCTGTCATGAGAAGCACTAAAACTATGACAAATAAGTGTGTTGAATAATCATAGTTTAAATGTTTAAAATAGTTCTAGTTCCTAAAGCATATATTGAAAATTGTACAGAAATTTTTAGACACAGATGAGTATACTGAAAGTAATGTGATTATCATAATAGTATAAGTTGCTATGTTTTCAACAAAATGTAGAATAAAATGTCCAGTATTGATATTCAGTGCTTGAGAAAATATACATTTACCTTAATAGAAGAATTCCATTATCTGCCACATTCTAACAATCTTTAAGTGCTCTTTGGATGAATCTTTTTCATTAGTCACTCCAGAAACAGAGACGTCTATAGCAAAGCAATTAATTAGTACCTAAGGTAGTGTCCACATTCATCTAATTCTTTCCTGCAAGCTAAACATGCCAGCATGTAATACAGACCTACTAAAGACTGAGTAGGGTATGGTGGTGAGTGGCATTAAATGCACTGTCGTTTGACTCTTCATAAAAGAAAGACTTTGAATATTTTGAATAATAGTGTTAATTTAAGCCAATAAATTTAGTGCAGATTGCAGTAAAGGGATGATATGGGATATACTCATAATGTAAATAAGAATATATGTATTCTTATTTATATATACATATATATGTTATTTATATACACATATATATTTATATGGGTATATATGGATTGCCTTATTTATACATATATACGTTTATACTCTCAGGCATATTCAAACATTTTTGGTACTAGTCTATGCTTCTTTGGCTAAATTTTAAATATTAAATAGACTTTATGATTTCAATGGTACTTTTTCACCTTTCCTACAACTTAATTAAGAAGAAGTGCTCATTCATTCCCCCAAATAAGTGCCAAAAAAAATTTAACATAGATGCACATTTGTAAATGGAACACTTATGAAAAACTATGGCATGATTTTGTCACAAAAATCTGAATTTCAGATGCATAATTAGCCACTGATATGAATGTATTCTCTTCTTAAATTCCTTGCAATCTGGGATTGTTCATATTCTTATGAGCAACTAAATTGCTGACTAAAACCTTATTTAAGCTTTGTAGAAAAATATTTATATACTTGATAATTTGTATTCCCTTTTGCATAATGATATTTTTAAATGCGTGTGATCGGCAAATCATCCATATTTTCTTTCAGATACAATAATTACATGTGCATTTAGATGTATATGTACATATGTAGAAATTTATGTACATATAAACACATAAACATATATTACTAGGATATTATACTACTAATGTAAAGAAAAGCCATTGAAGTATGAGATATTCAAGATTGATTTATACTACAAAAATGCATTAAAATGTGTCTTTACTAGGTGTTTACAATTATATGTAATATATCTTTGTTAGGTGTTTACATGGATGATTCAAATGACATCAACTCAAATTAAATCATTTCTATGGGACTTAAAAACAATTCTTCAGGGTCAGGGATTCTGCTCAGTGTCGTCAGTGCCTGTTGGACAATCATGAGATCATGAGTTCAGTCCCCGGAACCAAAACCTAAAAACAAAACAAAAACTTCACAATTGTTCAAAAAGCTAAATAAGCAGTGAATTGTATTTTTGCTATAGGTGAATAAGAAAAGTAGCTTGACACTTTTTGCTTGTTCAAGTGACTGAAGCAATTCACCATTTATGTAATATTGGTGAAACAATGAATCATATTGACGTCAACTGTAAAACAATGAATGCTCTATTTGTAGTGTCTCGCAGAATGGAGCAATCATCAACTTGCTAGATCAATTTCATGTCAAATGAATATGACAAGACTTTTGAGTCTTATGCCATGTATAATTATTACAGCTCTGTACATAATATTAGAATAAAAATAGTGTAAAAGATGAGGCTAATTGTTATGTTAAAATATTAAAGCAATTAAGAATATGTTATTTTACACATATACTTATTTATGAAAATTATGACCAATAATAAACTAGTAATATATAATATTGTGACACAATATGTAGGCTGCACAGAATGGGATTGATCTAAGTGGATGTCAAGTTCAACATAATGACTGAGAACTTGGGGACTGAATGGACCTCTTACGATTTCTGGATATAGGTGTTATGGTTTGAATATGGTGGGTCCCCTAAAGGATCATGTGTTAAATGTTTGAGCTCCAGTTGTGTTGCTATTGGGAGGTTGTAAACACCTAGTGAGAGGTAACTGTATCTCTGAGGGCTTTCCTTGAAGGGGAATGGGGCACTCTGCGCTTTCCTTTCACTCCGTCTCTCCCTGTGTTTACGTTGGTCTTTTTGTTGCGCCCGCCCTCTCTCTCTCTCTCTCTCTCTCTCTCTCTCTCATTCTCTCTCTCTTTCTCTCTCTCCATTTCCAAGCCCTGAAACAAGCAGTGTGCTTCCACCCTGTGCTCCTGCCATGATGGATTGTCTCACCATGGGCCTTCCTTTGGTTAATTTCTCACCGCTGTAACAAAATAATTGACACCCACAGTGTGAAGGAGGAAAGATTTATTATTTATTATTATTTATTTTGGGGATCATAGCTGGTAGAGATTTAAGTCAATAGTTGGCTGACTTCAAGGCTTGGCATGGCAGAGGGGCATGGCAGAGGATAAAGAGCTCATGGCGGTGCAGGCAGAAAGCAGAGACCCTCCTCGTCTTTTCATTTGTATTCCCTCTAAGCTACAGACTATTTGTTGTGCCATCCACAACTAGGGCGAGTAATCCCTCTTCAGGAAACCTGTCATCCACACTGAGAACTATTCCAAACCAATCAGTAAACTGATCTAGTGTCACCCACCGTGATCCAGTCCCTCCTACAATCCCGCACACAATCCATGACGCTGTACAGGTCTCTTAGATATCGGCTATGACAGGCCCGAAGGAAGCAACCACGCCAGACGTCTTGAAACTGAAACCAGGGCCTAAATAAATCTTTTTTTGTTTATTTGTCTCTTCCTTTGCTACAATGACACAAAGCTGACTAACAAAATTAGAAACATATAATAAAGTACCTATTTTTCTAGTGTTAGAATGATCCAGTACTTTAAAACAAATGAAATCACTTTATTAATTGTAAGGCAAAGTATAACTATGTTAGCTATTTTGAGTGCACCTGGTTTTCTGATACAGATTTAGCTTCATTGCTTTACTAACAAATGAATATTGAATATTCTTAAAGATCTGTGAAAATTACAGAGATGGATAGATTTAAAAAAGCTTGGTAACCTGTCCTGCAAAATTGGTATATTTTGAAACAATGTTTAAAAAACTGGACAACAAAGAAAGATATAACCTATTTGATAAAGTAATCTAAAAGAGATGCAGATTACTATGTGGCTAATATAAATAAATAAATAAATAAATAAATAAATATATGTATATATATGTATTTAAGGGACTAACAAGTTTTACTGTTCATAAAGAGTTCTAAACCAAATTAACTTATTTTTAATGTTTAAGAATTAATAAATAGAAAATTCCTTTAGTTAAAAATAATACTTCCCCCTTTTAATGTAATATGATGCTTGAATCTTGTCATTGATATGTTTTTGTATTTTTTCAATTCTTTAAGTACATTTAGTTTACTATTCATTGATTATCTTTTCAGATAACTATATTATTTTACTCCTCCACAAACAAAAGACATAATTTAAAAAATACCAGAGCATAATATTCTTTTATTTTTCTTATTTATTAATCATCCTCTCAAAAAATAAAAGCATGTTCTTTGATATTACATTTTCTGGATTGCACCTACCATATTTATTTGAATATGGGAGTAATCTTTTACAGTATTGAATGTCAGTTAAGATTCTCATAAAGCATAAGAGATAAGACCAAGAAAAGATATTTTGAGAAAATTAGAGGAACTTAGAAGATTATATAGTTGTCAAGACAAAGTTATTTGGAAGTACTATTACTATTTTTATTGAATGCATAAACTACACTGGAGATGAACACACAGTTTCATTCTTCTTTTCAGTAAAATATCCTTAGACTAAACATGGGAACACATTTTAATCTGGACCTATAGCAATGACACATTATAACTTCTTAGTCAAAATATGGGACTCGTGTATCTCAGGAATGTTGAGGAATAGTAGGATTTTTCATAGAGTGGACGTAGAACTTTAAATTTCAGGAAGAATAAACATTTCAGGTGAATAATTTAGTATAGTTTACTAAAATTCTTTTTAAAAGAGCCTTCTTTAGATTCAGCTATGTATTTATAGAAGATTATCGTGACATAATACACAAATACACAAAGATAAATGCATATGTATATTCTCTGAAGCTTTACATGTGAAGTAAAAACAATCAAAATGTCCGGAAGTAGAGAACTAGCTCCATACACTTTATTTCCATAAATAAAATGTGGTATACTGTACTTAAAATTCTTGGGTAGCGAATTGATGAGCCATTTTAGGGCATAAACAAAGAAGGACAAAGACAAACATCCACATTTTTCAAAAAAAACCATTATAAATTATATATT
Source organism: Dolichotis patagonum (assembly GCA_004027295.1). Lineage (NCBI taxonomy): Eukaryota > Metazoa > Chordata > Mammalia > Rodentia > Caviidae > Dolichotis > Dolichotis patagonum. Next base: position 15,610 of record PVJX010030431.1, read on the forward strand.
ATAGCTGGACGTGGTGCTTTCTGCCTATAATCCCAGCACTGGGGAGGCCGAGGCAGGAGAGTTACCTGAGTTTGAAGCCAACCTGGGCTACACAAAGGAGTTCAAGGCCAGCCTACACCACATAGCAAGATCCTGTCTCAAAAACAATGCATACAGTATTAAAATTTTATTCTAAGTTATATTAATGCTCTGAGATCACTGGATGCATAATGCATTTTAAAACAAGATTTTTATTAATTTCATTAGTTTTTAGTAATTTGAAAATTTCATATTTAATGAATCAGCTATAATTTTGTCATTCACAAATAAACCAGTGTTAGTATTTTCTATCTAATTTGTCAGTATTTACCAGGTGTGTGTAAAATATATAGATAATATCTTATTTCTTTCCATTTTGCAGCTGATGCACTGTATTAACAGTCAATCTGTTTTCAAATACTAACATAATTCTATGTGCATATCAGACTTTAAACACAAACAAAAATGCAAATGTCAAGATCCCTGCACTATAAAAGCAGGTTGTGTTTATTGCCTGGTGCTTTTTAAACGTCTTTCTATCTTTACTAACAATAAGGTGGGTGGTACCACTAGCTTTTATATATTTAACACTACTCTTTAACTTTAAAGAGTTTATAATACGTATTTTTTGATGACTAATCCCCAAGGTGATTCACTCTCAACTGCATAAATACATTCAGTCTTGTTTCAAAGATTAAAAAAAAAGCTGCTAAATCAAGATTATATTGTTGGCAGGGAATTAAAAGCTAAAAACAGATTTTTGCTTTATTTTCTAAAGAAGGTACTGGCAGTATGACAGTTTAACAAGTATGCAGCTGTATGTGTGATGACACCACCTTTGAAGTCGTGTCTTCATAGTGCAATTGGCTTAACTAACTAGGTTCAAACCACTCAAATGAGAAAAACAGCTCTGTTTTCTGGGTAATGAGCAAGACATATTATTTGTGCCTGCATTTTTAGGTGGTATATATTAATAGTAATCATTGTTATGCACTATATACTTTATAAATGTAGCTATTGTCTGACATTTACTTTCAAAACATTTCTTAGTTGACACTATCAACGTTTTAAACTGGATAGTTCTGTTTTTTAGAATAGGCAAAATATTTAATAGCATTTTGGCACCAACCTGTATCACCTGAGTTGTAACAATCAAAAATGTTTCCTAGTACTGTCAAATGTCCCTACAGGGGACAAAATCACCCCGGTTAAGAACATTTGCTTCTGATCATGGAGCAGAACTGTTCACAGAGTCACTGTTTGAATGTATAACTTGCATGTTTTAATTATGTAATTTGAGCAACTATTTCCAAGATGTCAGTATGCAATTTGTCAAGTAATGATTTCTTAGTGTTTTTTTTTTTTTTTGGTTCTTTTCCCTTTTTCCTTGGAATTCTGTATTGTTGCTACCCTTTATTCTGTTTTGTTTGTTTTTTTTTCTCTTTAAATAAAATATAAAAAGTTTTTTAAAAAGAACATTTGCTTTAGGCTGTATTATAGAATTCTCTTTTTACACGTCCATAGAGCTGGATAATAAGTAGCAATAGTGATCTTTTCTATTTGTAAGAATGGGGCAGCATATTCATCTCCTTTAAAATGATAACATAGTACTATACCTTACTAGTTAGTTTAAAGGAAAAAATATTTACTACGCTAGAAGAAGATAGGGTCTTTAGTCTGAAGCTCTGAACTTGTTTCGCAGATTTTTCATAGAGCAATTATTGCTTCTGGATATGTATATTCAGACTTGTTGACTATCATCGTACCAAATTACAATGACTATTAATAACATAGCATTTTACTAACTGTCTGCATAAAATTCAGGTGTTTCATTCGCTTCTTTTTTCAAAACATCTTCTGGTTTTTTGTTTCGTCTTTTTATTCAATACATTTTCAAACTGTCAATTTCAGTTTTACCTGTTTGCTACATTTTTCCTGCTTTTGACATCTTCATGAAAGTCTCTTTCATACCAGCACTGAAAAATACATAAAATACATTTAAAAATAAAAATATCCAATAATCTATCCCATTTAGAGTATGAGTCCTCTTTCCATGCAGGTTACATTATGTAATGATTATTCTCATTGCTCATTCATTTGATAAATCTTTTTATTAATGTCATTATTTGTCATTCATGGTCATTAACAGGAGGTGTATAGTGCTAAATATCTCATTCTTTATGCTCAAGAACTTGCAAAGTAGGGAAAGAAGATTATGCTTAAAGTGATAACAGGTTCACAGAGGCAGGGGATGTTACAGGAGAGCACTTGAGAGGAAGGGCTCATGTAGAAATGATAGTGTTGTAAATGAATGCAGTCTTTTCTCTGCAATGTTACATTCAAATTGGAATTCTCCACCATAAGACTAGTTAAATTAATTTCCTTTGGAGGCTCTATACATCATACACAGCATAAAAGATAAATTACAACTCCTCTATTCTCAAGAAAGTTTTGCTCATGGATTGAACCCTATTTTTTCTAGGGATGTTTTGTTTTGTTTGTTTGTTTCATTTTTGCAGAATTTCATTTTGAGTATACTTCCCAATAAAATTATAGAAAACTAATACATTTTCACCTCAGAAAGCGTTACATCACCATGGGAGTATTAGCCTTTATGATATTCATTAAAGTTCTTTTGAAAACTCTTTCCTGTTCTATTAGGTTGAGTAGCTGACTTGAGAGTTTCTAACATAAGAATTCTTAGTCTGATATAGGATTGTCTTCTTTCACATTTTAGGGTTATACGCAATCAGATTGAGGAAAATATGTTTAGAGAAGATGTGAATTAATAAATCTTTTATATCAGAAAACCAAAACCATAATTTTCAATTTTTGCTCCTGGCTACTTTAATTAAAGGACCTAAAATTTGTCACACTTAAAACTAGTCATGGAAAATTAAGTATCAACATTCAAAGTTTTAAGTTTGCCTCACCAATACAGTATCAATTTCTTCTTATCTTAGAAAATATCCCAGTATTATGTGGGAAAATATACAGCTACGACTTCAATTCCTTCCTTTTCATTACTAGGATGAGTGTGATCATAGCATTTTTGTTTATGTGATTCATCAATTGTTTTCCTGTGCATTGTTGAGTATGGTTTAACCTTTCTCTCTAGGATCAGAAAACCACCTTGATAGACAGAAGTACCCAGAATTGTAATTATCTAGTGCTTAATCTACCATTGATCTATAAAAATGGGAACAAAGTCCATTGAAGACAAAACATTGAGAAATGTCTTAGTTTGCAGAATAGTATTTTTTGTTACACACATACACACAGAGACACATACACACACATAAGTGAGGAGATAAAAGTTTATTAAACTACAAAGATATTTTTAAGATCTTTTTGTGTACATTTTTCTTGGAAACCTGGCTCTAGTTTTACTTTGGGTAACTAGGGAATGATTCTTAGGAGAAGTCAAAACTGCTAGATATGTAAAAATAGATTTGATTTCATATTAACTGGTTTATATTAACATACTTAAAAATTGGAACTTTTAGAAGATGAAAAATACAAGTTTTCCAGAAAAAAATGTTACAAACTATCTGATAATACTATTAAATTTAATATCTACCTATAGAGTTATAGTGGAAATCCATATACTAATTATTTTTTTTTCTTCAAGTCTGTTGCTAGTTTGGTTTCCACTTGATACTTCATTATTTATTGAGAATTATGAGGTATGAAACTTTTTAAAAAATAGTAGAAGAAATTTGAGAGTAGACATGTATAAAGAGCCAACAACATGGAAACATGCACTTTTTAAAACAGATTCACTGACTTTAATATACTTATTCTCTGTGAGCAGTTACATTTCAGTTTATGAAGATAACTGTTAAATAATTCACAAACTAACTTAAGAGTGTCACAGATTTCACTTAAAATGGGCAGAGATGGTAGAGTCCTGAAACAAATTATATATGAAAGTTAATTTGATAATCTATCAGCTTCCATGGTTTGAAATGAAGAAAAATAATTCATTTATTAGGAAAAAAGTAAAACCCATCATCCTTATTTTTAATATAAAGCAGAGTTCTGAGAAAATGTGGTGATTGGTTATTTGAATATTGGAGTAATATTTTGAGTGCTACATGGTACCATGTTGAAGTTGAAGGTGAAGATGAAACTATATGGGATAGGTTTGCAGAAGGTAGTAATTCACCTTACACAACATATGAGTGGTCATCCTAGAAGACTGGGTTAGTACTGTGCTCACAAGGTCGTATATAGCTATATCTCAAGTGTTTTGTTTACATCTTGGATAACAATATCAAATGTGCAATTATCAAATATACAAGTGACATAATAGTAGAAGGAAAGAATTCACTTGTGAATCAAAAAATGTATCAATAGCTCTGTAAAAACACGTGTAAAAATAATGTTTTAGCTGTATACAAAATAATAGTTGTACCAATTCAGCATTATTGCTGTGTTGATTTTAAAATTCTGTGTGCGGTTTTGTTTAGTTTCTCTATTTAGGGGTCGAGCTTAATTCTTTCTGTGCCAGTTATACTTAACTATTTGCCTTTGTCACTATAATATAACAGAAATGCTAGTTAATAGATTTATTTCTAAATTTTTAGAAAATGGTGCTTTAGTTTTAGGTACTGGTTATCTCTGACATCATTTGCTTTGGAAATCACCAACTACTATATCATGAGTCATATTTAAGGAAAGTACCCTGTGAGAAGGAGCTAAAGGTACTGGCCAACAAATAAAACAACTGACACCTGTGAACAACCATTGTCCCCAAACAAAATCTTGCCTGAACCCTTATTAGAGACTGAAATAAAATCACCCAGATAGTTCAGCACTTAATTCCTGATCTTCAGAAACTGTGTGATATTTGTTATATATTTTTGTCTCCAAATACAAATATTGCTAATGAATGCTTTTGTTGGCTTCTCAGTTATGGGGGTAAATAGATATATTCATAGAGCAAGATGAATGAATTTTAAAATGGGCTTGTGGGTGCTTAAAATTAATGTACTTTTATATTCACTTAGCAGATAAAAAAACATAGAATGACTGTCACAACTTCAGAACTTACTAAGTGTTGAGTCTTGAATGCCACATTGAAAAGGGTAAAAGATGGATTGGGTAAGTTTAAAGAAATATTACTGAAAAGAGTTTTGGTTACTTACCCTTCTAAGAAAAAAAAATCTTGCAGACAGAGTACAAATGTTGCATATACTGGTAAACACAGAATAAGTGTCACATTACTCAAAATATTACTACCTCCCTACAGACCACAGTCCAGGAAAGGGGCTCCATTAGCATCTGGTAATTTCTCTATCAGCATTGGTATTCAAATGTAAGGTGCATGTTCTGTGTGCGAGAGCTGTTTGTGTCAGATATCCCAATACATTTCAGATCTGATATTCTATAGTAAAAATATCCCGTGGTTTTTTTTAATCAAGACTGAATAATGTAAAACTTGGGGAGAAAATGCTAGCCATGTTCGTGTTGGTTTCCGACCAATTACATCAGAGCATCTGCCAATAGGGACTGGTCATCTACATTAATTTAAACTCCACTTTTGGTGATAATACATAATGTTGAAATACTTATATATCTCATTGATTTTTAATTTTAGTAATATTTTACATATGTCAGCTTGGAAATGACACATTTTAGTTATCACATGTAACTATATATTTGTAAAACAGAAGTTAATATGAAAGATAAAAGTATCATTTGAACACATAGTGAAGGTACTGTATTTGTGTACTTATCAAAACCATTAAGAAATAGCTACTGAGTAATGATTTTTAATAGCTACTTTGTTAACAAATTAGAAAATAAATGCAAGAATCAAATGAGGATAACAATAATAAAAAAGACAGCCACTTTTTTGAATAGTTAATATATTCTCTATAGTGTTCTAAGAATTTAGTATATTATTTGTGTAATTTAAACAAGTTACGTGGATTGAATGTTATTAGATTATTTTCCTAATTATAACTATACATCATTTATCACCAAGTGCACTACATTTATTATATTCACATTTTATCCAGCATATCATGTTCACTTATTCACTGAATATATCAAATTTATATGCCCATACAAACATACATACACAAAAAAGAAACCATATTAAGATATTTGTCAAAGTTTATTCAAATGGTAACTGATGGACAACTGTTTGGGTTTAGCCATTACAAGCTCCAAAGAATTCATTGGTCATCGTATCCATGAATGGACAGCTGCCCATGAATGACATAGCAGTCTTACATACTGTAAGGATTTCTTTTTCTTCATCTAGTTGAAGGAAGATAAATCTGTATTAGTCAAAAAGCTATTGGATTTTTTACTTATCCAAGGAGGGCTGTTTCTTCCCAAGTGAGTGCTGGATCAATTTCAGGAATGAAGTGGAAATATGAATATTACGGTTTATATCTAGAAGTATCTCA
>PVJX010030432.1:0-22013 GCA_004027295.1 Dolichotis patagonum
TAAAGAGTGTATTACTCAGTTTCCATGTGTTTGTGAGGTTTTTGTAGTTGCTTTTATCGTTAAGTTCTAGTTTCATGGCACTATGATACATAACATGCATGGGATAATTTCAATTCTTTTGCATTTACTTAAATATATTCTGTGGGCTAGTATATGGTCTATTTTAGAGAATGTCTTATGTACTGCTGAGAAGAATGTATATTCTGATTTTGTTGGATGGAACACCCTGTATACATCTATCAAGTCCATTTGTTCACAGGTGTGATTGAGTTCTGTTATTTCTTTGCTGTTTTTCTGTCTAGTTGATATGTCCCTTTGTGTCAATGGTGTGTTAAAAATCTCCTGTTATAATTGTGTTATTGCTTATTTGATTTTTCATTTCTGTTAATATTTGCTTTGTATGGCTTGGTGCTCTGGAATTTGGTGCATATATATTTAAGATTGTTTTCTATTCCTCTTGAAGTTTTCCCCTAACTAGTATGTTGTGACCTTCTTTATCTCTGGATCATTCTTGGTTTGAAGTTCACATTTTCTGCAAACACGGTAGCTACTACCCCTTCTTTTTTGGGTTTCCTGTTGCATGAAGTATTGTTTTCCATCCTTTGACTTTCAGTCTTTCGGTTTCCTTTTGGATTAGATGGGTTTCTTGTAGACAGCATATGTTTGCATGTTGTTTTTTGATCCATTCTGCCAGTCTGTTTCTTTTGATTGGTGAGTTGAGACCATGTACATTAATGGTTATAACTGTTATATATTTTTTATTGTTGACATGTTATCTTTCTGCTGTTGTATCTTTACCTTTCCATTCTGTTTAATTTTCTGCCTTGCTTGGTGGTTTTATCCTATGTGTATCTTGAATGTCCTTCAGTATTCTTTCTAGGGTTGGTTTGGTGTTCATGAAGTTTTTCACTGTTCTTTGTCATGGAAGTATCTTATTTCTCCATCCATTTTGAAGGACAGTTTTCAGGTTACATTAGACTGGTTTGGAAGTGGTTTTCCTTTAGGATCTGAAGTACCTCACTCCATGCTCTTCTTGACTTCATTGTTGAGAAGTCTGCTGTGATTCTGGTAGGTTTTCCTTTATAGGTGATCTGTCTTTTCTCTCTAACAGCTTTTAGTATTCTGGTCTTATGGTGGATTTCTGGGATGGTGATTATTATGTGTCTGGGTGTATTTTATTTTGGTTATGGCTATTTGGAGTTCCATATGCTTCACTACTCCAAATGTTAGTTTCCATTCTCATGTTTGGGAAGTTTTCAGCTATTACTTCTGTAAATATCCTCTTGATATCATTTGGGCTATCCCCTTTTTTTTTCATTTATCCCTATTAATCTTATGTTATTTTTCTTTGCATGATCTTATAGCTGTTGCATTATTATTTCCTAATTCTTTGCTATTTTTAAAAGATCTTTCCTTTCCTGCTCACTAGCTTCGATCTTATCTTCTAAGTCTGAAATTCTATCTTCACTTTCGTTGAGGTGGTTTTCACAGCTTTTAATAGAATTTTTGATTTCCTGCATGTTTCTTTGAATCTGCTGTACGTATTCTGTTTGTTTCTTGTAGTGTTCATTCAGGGATTCTATCTGTTTGCTCTGTTCCTCTAATTTTTTTAGCTGTGTCTTCACTAGATGTGTTCACTATTTCTTTCACTACTTTTATCATTTCTTCCTGTACCTGGGCAATTATTTCTGATTTGAATTTCTCAATAGCATCCCCTTCTTGCTTCTTTATTTCAGTTGATATCATTTCAGTCATTTCAGGTGTATGGCTTCTATTTTCTTCTATGTACATGGCTCCTAGGCTTTCTTGGGATGGGCTGGAGATTTGAGCCTGCATTTTGGCCTTTCCTTTTGTCATTTTTCTGTATTTCCTTGCTTTGAGCAGTGGTTCAAAGCTTCCTCTGGGTGTTTGGTGAATCATCTCCTTCACCCTCAGCTCTTGGAACTGTCCCAGCTCCCCTGCAGGCTCTTGGCTCCATAAATTGAGAGTCAGAAGCTGGGTGGTGAACTGGGGCCAGCAGAACCTCCGGGGAACAATTCCCTGTCCTAGGTGGGTGGATATGAACTCAACTGTTGGGAGTGCTGGTCTTAAGCTCGGCCCAGGCCAGCCCAAGTGGCCGGAGAGTCCTCCTGCATGTTCTCTGCCTCTCGAATTGAAAGAAGGCCACTGGGCATGGTGGACTGAGGCCCTGGAATCTGCTGGGCCTAGTCCAGCATGCCCAGTAGCTCTCCAGAAATTCAATAGCTGGAAGCCCAGGTCTCCAACTCTCCCTGGGGCACTGAGACCCACCTCACGCGTCCCACTCTCGATGGTAACATATCTTAACTTTTGAGTCTTCAAAGCTAGGAACTCTATACCCAAAAAGCCCAGTGTAAGATAAGTAGTAATGAAAGTTCCTTATTTTCTTTTGTGACAGAAAAATTTTCTCTTATTAAATTGTAATTTTGTATGTAATATTAACATTTAAAAATATTACAAAGATATATTGTTTTTTAAATGTCATAGTTCTTATGCTTAAAAGAATCAAAATATTGCTTAACTTCTATTGTAGTTTCTAAGTAAAATTATTATTATGCACAATCAATTATTTATACAAATTCACATATTTAAATTAAGGATCTTCAACTTTAAAAGGAATTTTGGACTACCATTAGAGTTTACATTTGATTGAAATTTATAATTTGAGCTATGCTGTAAATAGAAATGTTATCTTTCATTTTCCTTTTAGGTTCTTCAACATTTTGCATCATTTGTTTGATACATGACTGTTTGCTACTGATGGGCCATATTCCTCTCTACTCCTGTCTAACACAATTATAAACTTCACAACATTTAGACAAGATTCCAGGCCTTAGCAATGTGACTATCAAGATAAAGAGAGTCATATGGTATTTAAATTCTCTGTACTGTAATCCAGACTGTCTGGGTGACCATCTTTCCATTTCTTCCTTCAGGATGTTTAGGAAAACTTAAATTATGTTATTAACTCACCATTGAAAACTATGTATAATCATAAGAAGTACAATTTTCCTCTTTAAGTCTCCCCAGAAATCCTTGACATACTGCAAATTTTAGCTGCATGCAAAGAATTGATTTGTGGACCTTGTGTAGGTTGTTGGGGTAATGAAGCCACTGGTTCTTCCTGAATTATCATATCAGTGTCTCCTCTTAAAACAATCTGGCTAGGGCATGAGTAAAAATAAATAAATAAACAAATCTTAACTTCCTATGGCTTGGAGATTTCTCTTGTTTGTTCTTAATCACTAATGATTTGGAGGGTTTTTTTTTTTTTTTGTTTACTATAGAACACAAGCTATTCTATACCGACTGATACAAATGTATTTAATAAATTTATTTTAAATAAGGAATTAATGAATTCCCTATAAGTGTTTCATCCTTTTGTCCAATCTCATTTTCATCTCCATAAATTCCATCACCCACCATTTCACTCACTATCTTGGAAATATCTTAGAATGAAAGGGCACACATTCAGATTATTATATCCTACTCAGTGTCTAATTTTGTCTCAATACTAATATGTTAGCCTATATCTCTAAGAGTTGTGCACTTTTGTTTCATGGGTATCTGAAATATCTCTATTTTCCTCAAATTTTTAAGCTCATAACATTTGATTGCATTGAAGATACTAACTTTTTCTGTAGTACCCTATTTCAATATCATTACATATGATTTCCTCATATTTCCATCAGAAAATTTATGTATGTTTACCTATCTATGTTTATATTTTCTTTCTTATTTTTACATTAAAATCACATTTCTACCCCTTTCTAAATTTGGTAATTATGTACTCTTATCTTCATTTTTCTCAACAGGATCAAATGTCACTTTCTATTACCCCTCCTTTTACCAATTCATTACCAGTAGCATTTAGAACAGTCCAAAAATTGAAACATTATTTACTTAACCCATTTCACTAAAATCAAGTAGTCCAAATTCTACACTGCCAATTTATTTCTGTACAAACCTGATATCTCTATGACTCTAAAGTTGCTTTCAGAAAGACTTACTAATAATCATTGCAGTAACATGATATATTGAGATTGAAACATCTTCCTATCATGAAAGTTATTGTAATCTGTTTATATTATAAACAGTATTTTTTTAATTTTTAGCACTTATAATGGCATCTAGCAATGCAAAATCTATCCTTTATCAAATTGTCTATTTTTAAGCCTCTGTTTTGATTTTCTTTAAGGTAATTGTTCATTGTTATTCTCTTAAGTATTGGACATCTTTAGATTTTATTTTACATTCTTTGTTCCTTAGATACTAAAATTCTCCCTGTAATACTGCATTCTTTCACTAGAAGAATTTCCATTATGTTCTTCTGATATCAGTCACATTTTTATTTACAATAAAAAGCCTATAAGATTTCTCTTAAAATCCAGAGCCCTTCAGATATGTGCTATATAAAAGTGAGTTTTATTCTGTACTGTGTCCTTAGCAGGCATTTGTTGAATAAACATTTAAGACAAATGCATAGGTCTCTATTAAACATATTATAAACTCAGTATCATGCACATGTAGCTCATGAAATGCTGAGATCCTCCTTTTACACCCCCCATCATCAACATAAGTAACATGGCCATCCCTCCAGGTTCAATAAGGTGAAAATATGATGACATTGAGAACTTTCTCCTTCCTTCACACTACAGCAAATCAATAATCAAGTGTTGGTAAACCTGTCTCAAGTGTACACTTTTATCTTCCCTTCAATGTATTCTCTCTGACTGGACCTCTCAGTACATTCTAAAATAGTTTCTGGTGCATTTGTTTTCCTTCTTCGTCTATCAACATAAACATGTAATTGAATGACCCTGGAGAAAAGTAGAATGTATTGATTTCTTTTAACACCATAATCTCTCATCTCAAATATTCTATTTCCATTGCCTTGATATTTTATTGACTTTTTCAGTGAAATTCAATAAATTGTTTTAGACATCTATTCTACAACTTACTATCTTTCAGCCAATTCTATGTATATTATTTAACTCCCTTTACATTAATGTATTCAAAAAGGAAAGAAAATTTACTGAAATCAGTCCCATCTTTTCTCCTATAAACTTATCTGAAATTGTTCTGTCTTTCTTCTTACATTTTCTTATAACTAAAGCACTATCCCTCCTCTCACATAGCAGACAACTCTACTTTTCTATCATGGATTACAACTCTTGTTTTATAAAATTTTAGATTCTCCTATAACATTTTAAATCTTGTACAAATTACAAATACCCTCAAGTGCTTAATATTCCTTGATTTTTCATCCCCATATTGCTATTCTCCAATTTCTCTGGGAAATATTGTCCACATGGTCTTCCTTAGTTTTCTTCATGGTCTTCATGGTCTTGAAGGCTGATTTCCATGTATGCATTCAAAGTGTGGTTAAGTAGTGTTTGGTTTCTTATCTGTTACCCTCCCATAAACGTGGGACACTGCTAGTTTATTTCTCTTTAATGAAATAATGTATACACCTGTCATAGTGCCTCATTCCTCACTCTTCATGCACTTCCTTGTGGTTATAAAATCCCTTGGCAATGACTGTTTGCTAATGCAGTGTGAAACAGCAGGTTACATATTTCAAGCACCAGGCTTAGAAACTCAACCACTTTATTGTAGAAAGATTAATGGGCAAAGATCTATTGAAATGAGAGAGGGTGAGGTTTGCTAAGTTAGAACTCGAAGGGAAAGCACACAGGGTGGGTCATTTGGAGTCACACAAAGAGATATCATTAAGGGAACATACGTATGGGGCTGGAGTTGATCAGGGGTCACTGGAGTGGAGAATGATCAGACTTTGTAATTGAGGAGTTGCTGGGGTAATGAACAATTTCTCTTTGGGTCCATGAAAAGATGAGTCTAGCACAAAGAAACTTATTAAAAGTGTTCAAGTTTAATATTTTGTGATGTGTCTCATGTTAGGTCTATAAAACTTACAACTTTTGAGTCCTGAGACATTTTCAAGCTTTAAAATATGTTTTAATTTTCATCTTCTCCCTCAAAACTCAGTAGCCATTGGAACTGATTTTGAGATAATAACTTTAAATTTCCAAATATTTTACATTGAAGAATTTTTTAAGGAGAAAAAAGAAATATTTCTCTGCAAATTTGACATTTCTAATACAGTCTCAGTAAACTCCTGTTTACTGAAATATTAGAGACGTAATATTTTTGATGCTTTGATTATTTATTTTCTTCATTTACACAGACATTTTATCACTGAGTTTGTGTTTTTTAACTCCAAAAACTCTCCAAATTTCCACCTATCAAAATGTCATTGTGCTTTGAATGATAAACAGGGGTTCTGCCCTTCTATTTATTATTTCCATTCACAGAAGAGTGTCAAAACCAGAAAATTAAATGTGTAACTTTTCTAAGTAGTGTACTCTGTGTTTCTTCCTGGTAAGAATCTGGCCATCACTCCATAACTAGACCAGGAGTGTCTATAGAGCTTACCTGCTCTGCTGTCTGCCCTTAGGAATTCCTTCTCCATATTCACTGACATTCTCTGGCTTTATAATTCATTTTCCAGTTACAAGTGCCTTTTTTACCCTTTTTACTTTGTTGTTCCATAAGGGATAAAGAAAATAATAGCACTCAATTAGTGTGTATTGACGCATACACCCATGACCTCATCAGCACAGGCAAGGTACTGATCATATTAGTCATCTCCAAATATTTCCTTGAATTCTTTTGTATTTTTGCTGGTGTGGTAACCTTTATCATGAACTCCTTCTTCTTATCATAATTAAAAGAACACAATGCTGTGCTGTTAACTACTGTGTTGTAAATAAATTTTAAGAATTTAATGATCTTCCATAAAAGATACTTTATATTTTTGGGAAAATAATGCCCCATTTCTCCCATTCCTCAGGCCATGGAAAACCACCAGTTGTCTTCAGTTTGACTACATTACACAGCTTCCACAATTGTGACCGTGCTGTGTTGTCTCTCCGTGATTGCTTTATTGCATTTCACTTAGCATACTGTCCTTTACACTTTGCTGTCACAAAGCACAGAGTTTCCTTACTTGAAGATGCATCGTATTTTATTGTATTTATCTGCTGTTGAAGTCCTTTCTTTACTAACACAAAAATGTTCTATTGATGATTTCATCTTTTCAGAATTATAGTTCAAAGTAACTTCCTCAGAAAAACCTACTATAAACACTTTTCATCAGTCAAACCCTGCTCTTCAATGTTGAACACTGTACTTTAATAAAAAATTTCATAATATTTATCCAAATGACAAATACTTGTGTGCTTCTGGTTGTGTGTATGGGGAGAGATACATCCTCTAAATTTTAATGTGACTTTTCTATCAGCTACTGGGAATGTACTACTCCATATAGTACATGTCACAACATAGCTCTCACTAAAGGGTAGTAATAGTATCATAAATCACAGTTATTTAAGTTCAGGTAATCAATAAAAAATCATGACTATAAACATCATAGTCAAAATCTTATCTTATATTTCTGATTTCATGATTATATTTTTCTTTTAACATAGTGCTTATCTTCAGTGCTTTTTCAAAATGAAGGTAATTAATTTAGCTACTTGTATATTTTTTTCTTTAGGTTTAGTTAAAAACATTTTTTACTGCATTATTCCCTTCTTTTTAATTTCTAATAGTTCTCATGTATATTGCTTTAGTCAAATCTAGACATTGTTTGAAATTTCTCTGAATTTTTGAAGGAATTTTAGGATTCACATTGTGGTTCTTTATAAAATATTTTCATCATTTTCATATAATAAATTACCCTGCACAGATTCATTAATCTCTGTTCTAGAATGCTTAGTTTTTCCTATAAAACTATTATACAATATTTTATGCATAAAATGAGTACCATTGAAATAAGCAATAGTTTCAAAGAAATAATTGAACAGATAATGCATTAGCATTGAAACTTTAGGTATGATGTACTATTGTTACCTACATTGCCCTTATCAAATCAGGCAGTAAAGAAAATAATTAAAATTAAAATAACTGAAATTTACCCTTACTCTTCATTTTTATTTATTTTCATGATGCTAAATTTTGAAATTTTTGGATTTTAAAACACTATCAGAAACAGAATTTTTACTAGTGTCTTTCTATAGTACAATATAAAAACCATTAGAACATCTTTCAGGTAAGGCATTTTCAAAAGTTAATTGAAATAGCTTTTATTACCATGCTGGATTTTACCCTATAGTATGCTTTCCAGATAATTATCTGTTATCTGCTTAAAAACTATAACAGATTCTCAATTTTGTGAAGAAATGCGAACATTTTATAATTTCTCCATACAGTAAGACTTAATCTTCTAAAATTAAGTTACATCTTTGAGACTTCTATCATATTTCTTTCAAATGTATAAAATTCTTTCACATTGGAAGCCCATTTTATTCCTGAACACTTATTATTACAAAATATAATATTTATGCCTAAGTCTTGAACACTGAAGAAAATGAATCAACAAGTCACAAAATTTACGAGGCATGTGTTTGAATATACCAGTAAAATTGTCTTGGCAACCAGAGACAAACATAACATTGTTGTGTCAATAAATAACCAAATAAGCAATAATTCATATCCTACAATCATGTTTTAGGTTTTGAAAAAAAAATGAGGTCTTACAAATAAATCCTCTTAAGGAAAATTCAATTTAAAGAACATATGAATTTTTTTAAATTTTTGCTATGGAAAGGAAGTTAAATCTTGGGTGGTGCTGTGAGAATGAAGAACTTCTGAAAATGTAATGTTTTTCCCCAAGAAAACTCCTACAGCTTTGTTTAAGAAATACTTCATAGGAGAATCGGGCTGACCCTAATTGGCATTTTAGACCAGAGACAGTGCTGGTTTGAAGAATCCCTTCTAGAGGAATAGGAATACAAATTCATATGCACTTGTTCTTCTGGAGGGGACAGAGGACTAAATCATCAAATTATGTGTGAGCTTAAGTGCATGTAGTTATTCACAAAGTAAATTCACCCTCCATGTAATAAAGTAAGAATGATATTAACAACAAGGAAAATATTTTTGTAGTTCCAAATTTCTTGTTTCTATTTCATTTTTAAGCATACTTCAAGGCAACCTCGCCTATGGATATTTACACAGTGCCTGTTGGCCCTCACTCAAGGCCCTGCTGCTCTTAGCTCCCCTAAGAGCAATTTATTTCAAAGTAAAATTCAAAGGTGGTTTATGAAGTATTTTAAAACTCCTATCAGGACATAAGTTGAATTTTCAAGTGTATTATAAGTTGCTGAGTATGGTGCGTTAAATTTACAGTGCTTTTTTATGGCCTTAAGGTACTTTTTATTGACTTAAAAGTATATATATGGAATACACTTTTCAAGTACCAGATGCATATTTAAAGTTACTCTACTCTCCCAGTCTAAAAATATAACACAGAGTCTAGAAGAGCAAAAATATTTTAAAATACCTTGTGAGAAGATAAGCTCCCATATATAGTTTAGTGGACTGACATCCCCAATATATTTTTCTATTTTAAATTTAGTTTCTAGTCAAAGAATATATTCATCCCTAAAAACTATTTGCAGTTTATGAAATTCATTAAAGTTGAAATTACCATTTAAGTGCATGCCTGGTAAGCATGAGGTCATAAGTTCAAATCCTGACATGAAAAAAAAAATTAAAAATACTAATTCAATTTTCATTCAAATTTTTTCTAATTTATGCTTTTATAAATGAATACAATTTTTCAAAAGTGATAAAATATAGAGTGACTCCAGTGAATAGTATTATATTTTAAAGTAGTTAGAAGTGAAGATTTTTGATATTTTCAAATGAATGATAAATATTTGAGATGATGGCTATAGTGAGTATTGATTTAATCAATATGCATTGTTCATATGTTTTGAAATAGAATTCTGTACTAAGAAATTTCACACTGAACAATACATATGGATACTGAGATTGAAACTTCATTACTGCTATATTATTTTCTAGCCATTCTTTTTATTCTAATTATCTTTTGCTTACTCCCAGATTGCCAAGATAAGTTTGTCTGTCATGGAAGGGACCTTTATGATTCAATGTATTCTGCCTGGAATTTTTACTTATCAATCAATGTAAATTAACAATTAGCTTTGATGTTCTTATATTTTTCATGGTAAGTTGATATCCAGCAAGATCTTTTTAGAGACTATTTTCTTATCAGTCTTGGATATTATTAATATTTTATTTTCATTTTGGAGACTCATGTTGCATTGTATTACATTTTAGCAATGAAAATACTTGCTTTAAAGAAGCATGTTGTTAAACATTTCAAACTGTGTTTTCTTTCTTTATTTGCAGTGGAAACATCAAAGACATTGTTCTCTAATGATTTCCTACAATGTGAAGAATGCCTTCAAGATTTAACTGAGAAAAAAGTACAGAAATTTCAAAATCTAGCCATTAAAGCTGTATGCATTTGATTTATGGAGTATATTATATGGTAAATTAATACATGAATGGAATGAATTAGTATATTTGTAATATTTTTTTCCAAAAAAGAGGGATATAATCATGATTTCAACTGTTCCAGATTTAACATCTGATCAATATAATTTACTGAGAAATTAAACACTAGACAGTAATGAGGCTTATGCAGATAATTTGAATTTTTCATCTAAGTTTCTGGTTTATTTTAGTCTGCAATATCAGATCAATCCTCCCAACTGTCCTGTTGTTCCATAGCTACATACTTAATCTTGGAAGTATCTTCAAAACTATTATTTTTCTCCCATCTTATATAAGCAACCTTCAAACTTCAGAAATAGCACCTAAAGCTAATCAGAGTCTCTACTTTCAATGCTTTTCAAGGTAATCTTGATTAATTGATTAATCTTGATTAATCTAATCTCTTGATTAATTAATTTCCATTCAAATTGCTCTACCAACTATGAACCCTTCAAACCTAAAAAGATATTAAAGTTTATCATGTTAAGTATCAATGAGTTATTGTCACTCTTCTGCTCAAAGCCTGCCAGTAACGTCCCATTTTCATCCCCGTATAAACTAGATGACTTATAATGATGTGTAAGGTCCCACTAATCCTAGCTCCAGTTGCTCTTTTGCTTTCAGTATTTCCTACTCTCTCTGTCATTCATTGCTTCTCACTTCTCTTGCTCAGAAGCACTAACCTTGAAGGACACAATCACATGTTCCTATCTGAACCTTTGCTCTGGTTCTTTGGACTGGACAGGTCTTCCCCAGGAGCTTTCAGTACTGGTAATTTCCTTTCTTTCCCAAAGATTTTCCACAACACCCTCTCCCTTGTCTACACCATTTAATATTACAGTGCTTAGAAAATATCTTAATCTTTTCTTCATTCAATATGAAACTAATGATAAGAAAATTCTTTTTTATTATTTTTGGTACTGGCGATTGAACTCAAGGCTCCATCACCAAAATACATTTCAGATTTTTAATTATTTTTGTATTTTATAATAGATTGTTGCTAATTCACTAAATTAGCAAGACTGGGTTTGAACTTGTAATCTTCTTGCCTGTGCTTTCATCAGCAGGAATTACAGGCTTGCTTCTCAAATCAGATCACCTACTTGATCAGTAAATTAAATTTTTACTTATGGTTTTAAATTCTGGTTTTTAGGAGAGTACCCTCGCTCCATAGAAGAAAGAACTTTATTTTGTTTCATTTTATTTCTATTTTGCTCCCTGGCTTCTGTATCCACTGTACACATAGCAGACATCTAATAAATATTTAATGAGTAAATACATGCATGATTATGTTGAAATTGTCTTCCTTACAAGACAAGAAAGGAATCTCTACCATTGTGCCTGCAGATTTGAACCCTTGGAGCTCAAATAGCAACTTTTGCTGGAGCTGTGCTTTTGTCAACTCTCAGTATATTCGTGATGGTTTGGAATATGACAGGAAACACAATCACATAGAAAAGGAGTGGGGAGCTTGCACAGCATCTTGGACATCTTCCTGTGTAGATGCAACGCCTCGTAACCCGAAGAACAGGCAAAGAGTGACATATAGTGATGAAAACCTGAGGTTTTTTAGTTCAGAAAATAAAGGATATTTCACTTTTGCATGTCCATGACACCATGAAAGTCTCACGTAGGGAGTTAAAAGTAACTAATACAGTTTAGATTTAGTTTGAATTTGTCTTTCAACAATTCATCCACTGTGCGATATCTAATCACACTGTTGTGTGGTGTAGTTGAAAGATGATAACAATTAAAGTGGTCACAATGACATCTTCATGATTGAATAACAGTGACTTTATAAAGAAAAGTAGAGAAACCCAAAATCATAAATAAGTTCTTTGGTGTTATGTGATGCCTTAACCTTGGGGCTGCCAGCAGGAAGCCATCAGCAGACGTAGCCCCTCATCCTTTGACCAGAATTGTGAGACAACATGAATCTCTGGAAAGCAGTACCAGTTTTAACCGACAACAATTTTGCAGGTGTACAGGCTGCAGTATGGAATATCTACTTAGCACATACACAATGTCTGGATCACATCGGAATAATCGGCATTTTTATTATCTCAAACACTTCTCATTTCTTCATGCTAAATACATTCAGGTTCCTTTTTACTATCTCTGTTAGGACTACAGATTTAATTATTGTCAACTCAGTTCACCCTTTTTTCTTTCTGAATATCAGAAGTCTGTATCCATTGTACGTCCTTACTCTTGTAGCAGTTAGTCATCTCATTTCCACCTTTGTGTCAACCCATTCCAGCTACACACAAGCACTGATAACTGGTAGGAGATCAAAGTTTTTAGCTTCCACATATAAATAAGAACTTTATTCAGTAACTTTAATTATTCATGTTATTTATTTTGCTTGATATATGGTCCTCCAATTCTATTAATATTGCTTCAAAGAATTACCTTTTCCACTTCCCACAAGAATCTAAGTTGGCTGTAAACTTTAGCTATTGTGATTAGTGATCCAATACATATGTACTGAGGCCTGTGATTGTTGAATCTCCAGATAATTCTGTTAACACATTTTGAGAAACCTCCATATTGTTTATAAAAAATGACTTGTAACTTACATCCCTATCAACAGTTTGAAAGAGTTCCCCTTTGAACACATCCTGGCCAAAGTTTTATTCACTGTCTTTTATCTAATATTCTTAATTATATTCTAATTTCTCATTGTGATTTGATTTGCAGTTCCATAATGCTTTAGTGACATTGAGCATTTCTTTCATAAACCTTTGGCCATTTGCATGTCTTTTGTTGAGAAACAGCTATTCAGATTATTTACCCATTTTTACCCATCATAATATTAGTGTTTTTGCTCCTGAATTTTTTGAGTTTTTTATATATTTTTGGATAATAATCTCTTGCCAGATAAATATATAACTTGCAATTTATTTCTTGAATTCTACCGGTTATTACTTCATCATGCCAATTGTTTCCTAGGCTGTGAAGAAAATTTAATATGCTATGATCACAAAGGTCAAGATTTACCTTTTTGCTTTTTTTATTTTTTGTGTGTGTCTTAGCCATGACCCATGCTAGAAAGGATTTTAAAAAATAAATATGATTCAAATGTTCTTGAAAATTTTAGGATCTATACTTCTACATTCACAACTATGTAGGAAATCAGTAGTGCAAGAACACTTCTATTCACTATTGAAATTGTATCATACACCTTGGGATAAACTTCATTCAAGTGATTTTTTTGAAAAACTGACTTAAGGTCAAAGATATTTTCAGAATTTTTTCAAATGCAATAATAAACTATAATAGTTCTTCAGTCAGCTGCTAACAAAAACAAATGCCAATGATACATTAACAAATAAAATAATGAACAATTAAATTTAAATTGCAGGTAACCACTGCATGAAATTTTTGTAGTATAAGTGTGTTGTATTTGGATCATACTTATTCTAAAAAATGATACATTGTTTACTTGAATTTTAAGCTTTACTGTGTCTCCTGTAATTTCCTTCTGCTGCACGGTCAACAGTATACTAAAAGACATACTTACACTATTAGTTGTTATTTGCAATTGGATATCTATGGATAAACACGCATTTGTGCAAGTTCAAGTAACTTACAGTTACTTTTTAATGTGATTAGCGGGTATACCAATTATGGCATTTACATCGAACTCTCTACCCCATCCACACACCCTCAGCACACTAGCTAGAGCATGTAACCCTCAGCACATAAGAACTTCTTGAAACAAAGCAAGCCAGAGGTGTGAGTGTGAGTGTGAGTGTGAGTGTGTGTGTGTGTGTGTGTGTTAGAAGGATACAGGAAAGATAAGAGAAGATGTTGGGTGATACCCTGCAGATAGCATTTAATCAGTGACAGGCGGGGTGTCACTAGATCAATATCGCAGCATCTTTGCTCCAAATGCCCAGTGGCCATGTGGCTCCTGTGTATTCTTTCTCTTCCCTTACTGATTCCTTTTTCACTCACCAATGCAGCATGTCACAGGAACTCACAAACATATAATCTCCTTCCAATCAAATATTTATTTCTGGTTTTGTTTACAAAAACATGTTGATCAAATCTGATAAACAACAAAAATACTCACGGTTACTTTTTCAGTATTCTGCACAATCTTATGATTCCTATGCCATATGCCATATTTCCTCAATCATAGCCAGGATAGATGGGACCCAGTAACTCTGAGATGTGATTAAACACTGCTCCACATCAGCATGAAGAGTTATTACTTAAAGACCCTATAATAATAGGTTAATATTGTTATTATCTGTATTTCTTTATTTTATGAAAAAATGAAACAAAATTTCATAATGGAGTTATAAGAAAATAACACTAGTTAATAACCTGTCACCATTAACTTCATCGTATTTATAAGACACCAAAAAGCTTCTTAGGAAGAAGAAACAGACAAAAACACAAAACTTTCTTTTCAACAAAGTTAAACTAGTAGTATGATTGCAACAAGATGTAACATAGTACAACGAAAAAAACACTAGTCTTGAAAACAGAATTCTAGGCACTAGGGATATAGCTCAGTGATACAAGTGCCTACCTAGCAAGTATGAGGTTGTAAATTTAATCCTCCCTACCAAAAAATAAAGTCTGATTTTGAGTCTAAAACTTGCTGTGCAACATTGTATAAATTTGTCAGCTCTTTATGGCTTAATTTTCTCAATTGTAGAATGTATAGCATGTTTATTTACAGTGATTCCCTAAGTTGCCATTATAAACTTCCTTTAGTCTCTATAAATTTGTACTGTAACTATAACTAGGTAAATTCAAGTAACAGAGAAAATAGAGCAATTATTTTCTTTTCAGACTGGAGTTTATTTGGAATGTATATTTTGTTAAATAAAAATATGACAGGATAAATTGATGTCTCATTGACTGTACATTATCTTCTGAGTTATTCTTGAATCTTACCATGTTACTAACTTTGAAAACTAACACACACACACACACCATGAGTTCTAATTTCCCTACATTATGTAATTCAAAGAAAGATGGTTAATATTAGAAAAGTGAAATTGTTAACTACAGTGTGACCTACTTATACCTTATATTATTGTATTTTGAGATATTTATTTAAATCAAATCCTTTAGTATGGCATTTAATTCTTAATCTCATGTGGATATTGTAGAGAAAGCAAAAATCTACATCTACTGCTTCGAGTTTTTTGGATAAACCTGAGAGACTAACATGAGACATACTACTACAAGGAAAGCATACAGATGTATTCAGTATAACCTTTAAGAGACATAAGAGCCTTCATACAGAAATGAAGACTCAGAAAGCTTTTTTCTACTTGAAAGCTAAAACCAAAGCAGATTGAATGTGTTATCGTATCCCTCTTACCTAAACTAATTTCCTATAGGCATC
The DNA here is from genome assembly GCA_004027295.1 of Dolichotis patagonum. Taxonomy (NCBI): domain Eukaryota; kingdom Metazoa; phylum Chordata; class Mammalia; order Rodentia; family Caviidae; genus Dolichotis; species Dolichotis patagonum. Next base: position 15,839 of record PVJX010030432.1, read on the forward strand.
CCAGGAAACTTTAAGTATTCTTTTCATGTAGAAGTTATGTAGGAGATCTTTAATCTTCATGTCAAAATCTTTCCCAGATGTGCATCATTGACATTATGGTTGTCAAGGGAATTCTAGGTAATGTGCCCACTTATTAGAGAAGATATAAATCAGATTACATGCAGAAGATTTTAAAATATTCCTATGTCATGATTATAGAAATCATTATTTAGTACAATTAAATGTGACAGAGGTGAGATATTTTAATATTTCAAGACCACTAAAAGAAAAAATTATGCAGTTTTATACTTATTTAACACAATAACTTTCAAAATTATAAATTTTCAAAGGCAAATGAATCTTTACACCTATGTAATGTTAAAATTAAAATTATTTTCTGAATTGGAATAATTCACTTAAAAGTAGTTTTGTCCATTTCTTCCAAAAGATTCCTATTGAAATTTACATTCTTAAATAATATATACCTTCTACAAAAAGGAAAATCTTTTACTAATGATATATAAATGTAACAGAGAAAGTAACTCTCAGTAACTTGACTTATTTCTCAGTTCACTTTGCACATTTTTTGTTGTGTCATGTAATCGTATGCTAATTCCAGTTACCATTATTCAGTAATGTATCTTTGAAGTCCCACAGTGGTAAAATAAGATACAATTAATTAAGCCCAAGCATATGCAGATGAGGCTCATGCTGAATACTCCTAACATTTAACATAAGTAAGAATAAAATTGTAGTTTCAGTTTTGCCAGCATGTCTTTGACCGCCTCACCTTAAGCATATCTGTAAAACCAAAACCTGATTCATACGTCCTTTTGCGACCTACTAATACAAGTCCCTCCAGCCAAAAGGAATATTAATCATTTTGTATTTTGATAAATATGACCTCTTCTTGTTACAGACAAGAAATCTGAAGTCTGGAACCTGAGCTGCTGACTGAGGGGAACAGCATGTCTCAGATGATAGATTTAAGGTTTGGGACCATTTCTTTCATTTCTGTCATTATCCTAATGCTGTCTACACTGGGTGGAAAGTTTCACAGAGTCTGGAGCTAAATTCTAGTAAACTCTAGATATTAATATGTGTTCTTGTTTGTGTTCAATTGTTAAATTCTTGGAGAGCTTTAAGAATTGTATGTACATGCTTCACTCCTTTGATGTGGATATGCCTTCATAAATCCACCATAAATTGAAAATATGGCAAAACCAAAAGGCATTTAATGTATGCACACTTGACCTACAGAACACTGTAGTTCAGCAACATGACATACCAATGTAGGTTCTTGTAATAAATGAACCAAAATGAGTTATTCATTAAGAGCTTATATATTCTATATAATCAAGAAAGACTCAGACACACAATGACTGTTAAAATCCTTTCGTATCCAGAAAACCAAAGGATATTTTTTCCATAGTATAATCCTAAGTCACCCCATTGATAAATTCAACTCAATTTGACACACTCAATGGTGCTAGCGCCATATTACATGTCTAGTAGACTCTTTACATGCAGAAGTGACAGTTTTCTGTACCTTCTAAAATTAGAATAATTAAAATTGAACTTTGTTGGCTCTCTTCAATCTATCATAAATGTACAGGGCTTGCTGTTTCCCAGGGCAACTGACATAATGAGTTATTTCTTGTGGCAGTAGTTTTAACAATGGTTTGAGCTAATGGTTTCCACATTGATAAAGAAGCCCCTTTCTGTCAAAATCCCAAAGACAGCATTTCAGTTGTGACTGCCTTGGTAACAGAGGAAATCAGTGTGGAGGACCTATCATGTAGGTAAGTCACCTACATGTTTCTTTCAGAAATGGAGAGAGAAATCCTATATTTATTTATCATTTTTAATACAGTGAAAACTCTTGGATTCTTGATCATGGATTATCTGAGGAGTCTCCTTTCATTCTCCGGAACATTAACTTCTCAAATATCAACACGCATCTGAATCAGCTGGGGTTTTCTCAGATATGCTAGGGCCTCTGAGTCAGTATCTTTAGGGATAAGTCTGAGAATTGAGCTTTCTTATGCTTGCCCAGGGGTTGCTGATGGTGGAGATCCAAGGACCACACTTACAGTCTCTCCTTTCACTCTCCGTTCATTTTTATTCCAGAAATATGCTGACTCAAACTACAGGAATTTTAAAATTTTCTCCTTTATATTCTTTTTCAGGGAAGCTTAGCTCAGCTGCGAATTCATATTAGGTTTCTGTTCTATATTGAGGCGGTAATTGAAAATTTGAACACTTTTAGAAATGTCCTGTGAGGACAAAATAATGTCTGAGAGAGCAAATATTTAGAAAGGATACTCCCTTGGCTTCACCCGCTTTATTGTATATGGTAGTATGGAATTTTAAAAATGTTGTAATAATAATTGTTTCGGTGCGATGGTTTTGTATAAATGTGTCTTAATAGGAAAATGTATTGACTTTTAAAAATGTAAGTGTGGAAGTGTTAACAATTTCCAAAACAGGATCATAATCTTTTATAAGAGGAATTCAGATTTATTTTATAATGTCAAAAACAGTTACATTGAGTAAATAAATTTTTGGACTTTTAAAAAAACAAAACAAGGAAGTAGTGTGTCAGATGTGGAGGGTCATTTTTCAATTTTTATTTAAATAATTTCTATTTCACTAAAGATAATTTGTGCTATAATTTATTTATCGGAAACATGCTTTTAAAAATAATCTCCTTGAAAATATATTAACGCTGTCATATGTGAAATATGCAGAAACAAAACACCACGAGCTAACCGAGGCTGTTTGTTTTACCTTTATGTTAGAACCTACATATTCTTAGTGAGAAAAGTTAGTCATCAATTTTACATGAGTTTATGTAGCTATTAGCCATTCTTTACACATTTTATTTTTTATTTAAGGATGAATAAATAGCCCTCATTCTCATGAAGATTTTATTAGACAAACATCTATGAGTCCATTATTTAGCTTCTTTCTTTTACCCTATTAAACACAATGTGAATATTCTATTTCCTAATGAATTGCATGCCAACATTTCTATCAGTATATGCGTGCTAATTTCTAGTCAGTCCAACAAAGGAAATCAACACAACATTTTTCTCAAAATATTAGAATCCCTAAACTCTGCAATATTTTGTTATTTGACTGGTAAGAAAACCAAAATTCAAAGAGGTTAAGTTATAGGCATAAGATGAATCAACTTTACTCAGCCTCTACTATAATTGAAGATCCTGTCTAACATTTTCTCTATTTCATTGTGCAAAATGTCGCTACACATATTTTACCTAAGGAAAAAACACGCATACATAAATGTACTATTTTATGAAACAAACAAGCATTCTGACCATTTGGCATCTTGATTATACAAATTGAACATGTTAATAAGGTGCAAATTGTCATCACATAGACAATTACACAAAGATACTATAAAAGTGCAAAGATTTGAATAGACTAAATATACAATTGAAATCATACAGAGAACTTGCATTGCTCTCTATTACAGAAATACTTTTAAAAAACTAATTATTATAAAGATATGTTCAACTATCATCATCTGTATATCAACATGAAGTTTTTTTCAAGTTATCTATTTTATATTAAAAATGTTGTTATCTGCTTTTTGGTCAATCTGTTACTAACAAGTTTAGCTCTTTGCTTTAGTGATCGTGTAATTTCCAATTAAAGTGACAGTATGGATTCACAGAAAAAAGCTTTAACTGGAAAATGAGAGAGAGGATAGATAGGTCATGGACACAGCCTGAGCGGCAGCTGGAAAAGCTGCATTCGGATGAGGACGATCTGACTGAGTCATTGATGGACCCCAAGAAATCCTGGTGTGAGTTGTGTGCCATGACCTTGGCTAGGGTTAGTCATTATCTAGGACAATGTTCCCTTGCTAAGATACAACTCCGCTGCCTGGATGGACAATTTGTTTGCCCCGACAGAAATCTTCGTGGCTAGAAGAGCTGTCTTGTTTTCTGAGGCTCTGCTGGGATCCAAGGTGACTGTCGGTTTAGGGCAATGGAAGCATCAGACATAGCCGGTCTCAAACTTGAAGGGCAATGATGCAAGATATGCAAATTGGGGGATAATTCACAGACTTTCCATAAATGAATAACATGCCAAATGCTAAGCCTAAAGGATTTGACATAGAGTTGTGAAAAATTAAGTTGAAATTTCGTTCTACTTTTAGTTACCTTGAACACTTTTAGATCCCACTACAGTCATAGTTTTTACCCAAAACCATGTTAAGTCCCTGACTACTTTAGAAGAAAACACAAATCATTCTTTTAATGGGAGACAGATATAAGACCCAGGAGTTTGTCTTTTGTACTCGTAGTGTTATCAGACTTTGGATCAAATCCTTACAACTAATTTGTACAATCTCTCCTTCCTACTATTTCATAGAATAAATACTAGTTTTCTCTGTATTTCAAATCTGTTAAAGTATGGAGATAATATTTATAACTAAGTTTTCCTGACTCAAGATAGCACTATTATTATTGTTAATTGTGTTTACAAAACACATTTCCAAATATAATTCATTTGGAAAACTGAATATTAGAAAAATCAAACTTATGAATGCACAGTACATTTGAAAACCTCTTTTAATCTATCAGGATAAAATATTTAAAGATTATAAAGGCATGGTTAATGTTTTCAAAACATTTAAATGTTTATCTAAATTTAGCTTTGTATATCATTCTTTTATTCTAGAAAATCAAATGTTCAGTGATCTGGTATGTGATCCATGTGGTACGCTTACCTCTTTGATATTCAGAATCACAGAAATATGATTGAAGTGTTTAACGTAGAAATAAATAAAGGAGGAAAAGCACTATGTATTCAAAAATTATGATAGTGAAAGTCAGCAAACATACTTGCATTTGGGAGAAATGCAAAATGGGCAAAGAAGTATTATAGCTTTATAATACAATAAGGTCTAAAACTTTAGGAATGTCTTGATTGGACATTGTTGGGATCTAGAATCTGGAGGCCTGCTAGCTAAAGGCAGGACAACCTCTATGACTGGTTATGGAAGTGGACTTCATTTCCTCTGCTTGTCCATAGGTTGGAAGGATGTGTGGGAGAAGAGCTAGGAATTAGGGAGATCGTCAGTTGTTAAGAAAATCCTGACCATCTGAGACCAATTCCAGCAGAGGTCTTGGTTTGATTTCCTTTTTCTTTTTTTGTTTTATTTTACTTTAAAGAGGGTAAAACACAACAAAACAAAGCAGATCAGAAGAAAACAATTTTAGGTGACACAGATTTCCAAGCAAGACAACATGTTGATCTCCTGTTCTTGCTTTGGTTTGATTTCTTAACTGGTTGCTTCTGGCTGTGGATCAGATGCCACTAATGCTCTTACTTACCTTTTTTCCACGTATGTATTTAGTCCCTCAGAATGTCTGTGTTTGTTTGTGTGTGCTTACTTTGTTAGTTAGAGTTTGTTGGAAAAAAAAAGGTACTGTGTGTTTATGTGTTTCATCATTACTACAATTTCTTATGGGGATACTTTGCATGGAGTGAGAGCAAACACCATGGGCATAATGTGTTTACAAAGGCATCGATCCAATCAGAAAAGCACCATCTTCGTAGCTTCATTAATTCTCAAAGCCCTTATCTTCTAAATCTGCCACATTAGGGATTAGGATTTCACCATCTTAGTTTTTAAAGGCCATAAATATTCATTCCACAGAAAAGGGAGTGACATCTTTTAGCTACAGCTGTTGTTGAAACATGGTTTCCAAATTTAAATCTTCAATTTTCACATTCAACCACTTAATATTTCCACATATCTAGCCCCCTCTAGAGCACTCCATATTAACAAAATTAGAAAAACAGTTAAAAGTTCAGATTCAGATTCTAAAACTTAACCCACTTTGCTCTCATAAAGTCTTTATTGTGTCAGGAATTTCACAACTGTTATAATTCAGGGTAATATCTGCAAATCATCAATTAAAAATATTCAATTAGAATATCAAGATATCAATTGCATCCTTTTTTTTTGAAAGAGAATAAAACAAAAGGGGGCAGTACAGAGCAGATCAGAACAGGACAACATAGGCAACACAGTACTTTACATTAAGTCAACTGGACATCAACAGTATCTAACACCATATCTCTTACTCTGCTATAGTTGAGCATAGTTTCAAATACAATAATATCAAACATAACACAATAGTATTAAGCCATACAT
>PVJX010030433.1:0-22031 GCA_004027295.1 Dolichotis patagonum
TTGAGCTCATTATGTAGCCCAGGCTGGTCTCAAACTTGTGGCAATCCTCCTGCCTCAGTCTCCTGAGTGCTGGAATTACAGGCATGTACCACCACACCTGGTGAAAGGTGTGAAAGTGAAAGGTGTTTTTAAAAATAAAGACATAAACCTAACTAGGATTAGGGAGAAACGCTCCAGTTTGGAAGCCACCAACTATTATTACTCCTCTGAGCTTTGGTTTCCTTGTTTATACAGTGATGTAATACCTACATAACAGAGTTATTGTGAGGATTAAATGAAATTAAAAGTTAGCACCTTTGTGGTTAGGAACAAGATTTCAGTCATTATGATAACCAGGGATATCTGCGGCCCTTTCTGCCTCCATCCACTCTTAGGGTGATGTGGGATCTCTAGGGCATGAGTTTTGTAATCAGCTGGACTCTATGTAGGAATCTCGACTTAAAAACCTTCACTCTCAAATAAGTTCTTTAATGTCCCTGAGCCTCAAGGATAAGGACATTTACCACATTAGGTTTATGTGCAGATTAAATCACATGGTTTATAGTTAGGTCCTCCCACAGCAAACGGTAGGGAGGAAAATTCAATACAAACTATTTTGCTACAACGTGTTTCTTAAATATGAATGACTCCCCAGCAGTGGGTATACCAGAAAAGGTGTGTTAGTTCCTAAGCAGTTTTTTCCCAGTATGTTAATATTTTGGGGTTTTTCTTAATTTTAATTTTTATCTGTTTGCAGTACATAACAATTATACTCTTCGTGGTGAATTGCACATAACGCATCTTAATTTTTTTTCGTCCCTTTCCCCTCCTATTTCTCCCCTCTCTGTGTTAACATTTTGAAGCAACCAGTGGCAACTGACTCCTTGAAAAGAGCTATCTGAGCACTCTTCGAAGACCTTAAGGAAAATGCTGAGAAAGGGCTGCCTTCTTTAGCTGTAGATAGTGACTGATTTAGTGATTTTAGGAACAACTTTGTCTTCTCATGAAGCTTTCAGTAGAAACTGAGAGTACAGTTTAAGAAAGCGGTGCAGACATCACCTTTTGTATTAGAAGAATGGATTAGTGAAGGTCTAACCTTCACTAATTGAATGTCCAACCCAAAAGAACTTGGTCCCTTTAAGAACCCAATGGCCTCCCAAAACTATCAAAGGCTGGGATGCAGCATGCAAATGTCTGTGCAAGTTAAACTTTGGTAGATCTAATGTTTAACTAATTTTGACATTATTTTGTGAAAGTTCTAGTTACAAAACTGTGTAAATTCTTTGAGTGATCTTTTCTAACCCTTTTGCCTATTAGTCCTGGTATTTTTAACGGGTTATTTGCAGACCACAAAAGACTTTAGGGAACAATTAGATGTTACTGTAGTAAAGATATGTGTATATATTCCCTTTCCCTCTAGTATTTTTTGTGTACTTACCATAAAAAATACAAGCAATCCTAATCAATTTAAAAATATAGTATGTAGGCATGAATATAATAATGAAAACAATGATGTTTGATTATTGTACACTCTTTACAGGTGTTAACTTACTTATCACAACAATCTTCTGAACCATGGCCTGCGATGCACTCATTTTATGAATGTAGAAACACATCTTTCTTGTCTGTTTATTTTTTAAAATTTATTTTTGGAAAAAACATTTATTTTTTGGTGGTACCAGGGATCAAACTTACAACCTCATGCTTGCTGGGCAGGCGCTTAGGTCACTGAGCTAAATACCCAGCTGCTGAAACAAATCTAAAAGTAACATGTAGAAATTGAGAATAAGTGACATGCCCAAGGGTTTCCACACAGCTAGAAAGAGGCAGAGTGAGAACTAAAAAGAATTAAAACCCCTGCTTTTTCTATGCATTTAATCACAGCATAATATGGTTTTGTTCTATCCTGAATCCGTTAGGTAGTCCAGGAAGCCCATCAATGTGCAGTTCTTCTGTCTCAGCCCCGACAGCGCTGGGATTACAGATTTGTGCCACCATCCGGGAATTGTTTTTGTCCCTTTTTTTAAAACATCAATTAGCTTATATTACATTGTTCTTTAGTTTCCAGGTTCTTCCCTATCAGGGAGCCCAAGTAAAAGAAAGCCATTAGTAATTCACAGTTATTTACATTTCACAAGTCTCATGTTTCATTCCAAGAAATCAGGCTCATCAATTATTTGCGTTTGGTAACATGTTAATTATACAAATAATTAGCCTTGAGACTAGACATGAACATGAAAGTATAATGAATCGTTTTGCTAATTGCTCTTTTCTGTTATGGACAGTCATCGGTTTGTAATATTAACAGCTCCCATATCCAGTTTGCTAATTTCTTCTAAGTTGCATTTCTTGGAAAAGTTGAAGTCAGAAATAGTAAATAGATTTCCTTTCTCATGCCAACCCTAACCCACTGATTGTGACTGTCAGGAGCACTGTGCCAAGGAGCATTCTAAGGTTGTCTTTGATAAGTTCTTTTGCTATTAATGAATGAGTTGGCAGCTGGGGAGTTAGATATTTGCCATCGCTAGCCCGAGGTTATGAAGAGAACTTCCTTCAGCCTACAAGGTCATAGCATGATACTTTCTACTACCTCTAGCAGTCCTACAAATAAGATAGTTTCTGTTCTGGGGTGGGTATAAAGATGAATCAAACATGGATCCTATTGTAATTTTTGAAAAAAAGGCATAAATGGAAATATACAAATTTAAAAATGAGACTTCCCTAAGAGCAATAGATAGTGGGAAAAAGGAATTAGAGGACAGAGAGATTAGGTATAGTAAAGAGGAGATGGAGCCAGAGGCAGGAGGACCACAAATTTGAGCTCAGCTGGGCAACTTAGCAACTTAGCTAGATCCTGTGTCAAAATAAAAATATAAAGAAGAGTAGAAATGTTGGTCAATGTGAAGGGCCTGGGTTCAATCCATTGTATTGTGGGGGGGGGGGCTGTGGCACAGAGTGGACAATAAAATCAAATACCCTCTTTGAGGCAGGCCTTAAAGGATAGATGAATGGGGGAGTAGGAGGAAAATGAGGTGAGAAAGGCACAGGCTCCCCCCCCCCCGCCATTTGGGGGCCAGTGATGAATCACCTGATATAACAAGAAGGCAAAGTGAAACAGGATCAAGGGAAGATTTTAATGCGGCTGGGATATAGGAAAATAAAGGAAGGAAAAGTTGGGAAACAAGGGCAGGCCCAGGTTGTAAAGGGCCTGGGAACACCAGATGATGAATGTTCTAGAACAATGTTTCTCAAGGTGTGTCCACAGGATGTTCACAGTTTTACGGCAAAAGGATCCTGCTGGATCCTGTTGTCAAGTACAGTTGAGAAACACTGAATTAAAATCAATTAGGATTTTCATAGCTTTTAAAATGCTGCTGTATACTGTGAACTTCCAGGAAGGGTCTGTAGTTTGCAAAAAATTCCAACAGAAATATTTTTCTTGGAGCATGTCATAAGATTATCATTTTGTAGTGTTATGAAAGTATTGGCTGTATGATGCCTACAGGACACCAATTTACTGGTTGATGGGTCTAGAAACCTGTACTATATTTGTTGAAATAAGAAAAAAATTATTTGCACTGAAGAATGTATCTGGGCTGGGAGTATAACTCAGCAGCACAGCACCTTCTTGGCAGGCACAAGGCCCTGAGTTTGATTTCTGGTACCAAAACAGAGAGAGGGAGACAGAGACAGAGAGCAAGAAAGAGAGAGAGAGAGAGAGAGAGAGAGAGAGAGAGAGAAAACATATCAAGTCTTCTTTCCCTGTGTTTCCCTCTTTTATTATTTTAAACTTATTTTTATTTGTACATATTTGCAGTGCATAATAATTATACTGATCATGATGAGTTGGTGCAGGTACATGACACATCTTAATTATTTTTATGTACCCTTCCCTTTTCTTCCCTCAGCTGCATTTTTCCCCATCCTCCATTCCCTCTCCCTCCATTTCTTTTATTTTTCTATTATCTATCTTTTATTGATTTACCTTTGAGTTTCTCATATGGGGAAACCATACAATATTTAACTTTGTATGTCTGATTAATTTCACTTAACACTGTGGTCTCAAGGTGCATCAATTTTCCTGCAAATGACTACAAGTTTATGCATCTTTATGGTAGAATCATATTCATGATATGTAAATACCACATTTGCTTTACCCATTCATCTGTTGATGGACATATAGGTCACTTTCAAGAGTTAGCTATTGTGAACATTCCTCTTAGGATGGTTTTCATTGTGTCCCATAGGTTCTGATATATTATACTGGTATCTAATTTCTTGGATTTAATTCTAAGAATGTATTTCTTCCTTGATTTCTTTTGTGACCCACTGATTATTCAAGAAAGAATTGTTTAATTTCCGTGTGTTTCCATAATTTCTTTTGCCATCGATTCCAAACTTCAGTGCAGTATGATTTGGTAATATGCAAGGAATAACTTTGATTCTTTTGCACTTATTGAAGCATATTTTATGGACTAGTATATGGTTTATTTTGGAGAACGCCCCATGTGCTGCTGCAAGGAAGAATGTGTATCCTGTTGTTATTGGGTGGAATACTCCGTAGATATCTATTGAGTCATTTGTTCTAAGGTTTAGTTAAACTCTGATATTTCTTTGTTGATTTTTTTTGTCTAGTTCTATTTGTGACAATGGGGTATTGAGATTCCCCATTATAACTGTATTGATGTTTACCTGATTTTTTCTTACATTGAATAGTTTTTGTTTTATGGTGTTTGGTGCATATATATGTTTATAATTGTTACCTCTTCCTGTTGAATTGTTCACTTAATCAATACATAGTGATGTCTTCTACTTTCTTTGATCAGTTCTGGACAGAAATTGAATATCCTGCTTTAAAAATAGGATAGCTACTCCTGCTTTTTTCTGGGCTTCAGTTGCATGAAATACTGTTTTCCATCCTTTGATTTTTTTTTTTTAACCTGTGAATTTCTTTTCATTAAATATGTATCCTGTGTACTGTATATTATTGGATTTTGCTTCTTTGTCCATTCTTTTAATCTGTGTCTTTTGATTGGGGAATTGAGACCATCCACATTGAGAATTATTACTGAAAGGTACTGACTTATTTCTGTTATTGCATTATTTTCCTGTTGCTGATTTCTTCCCCTCCCTCTTTTCTGCTTAGCTGCTCACCTTGCCTGGCACATTCATTCTATTAGATATTTTGGTATTGTTAACTTCATTTTCTCTTTTTAGGATATCCTTGAGAATGTTTTGTAGCGCTGGTTCAGTGGTCATTAACTTCTTGAGATGCTCTTTGTCTCGGAATACTTTATTCCTCCATCAATTTTGAAAGCAAGTTTTGCAAGCTATTTGTCTGGGTTGGAAATTGTTATCTTTTAGGATTTGAAATATTTCATTCTGTGTTTTCCTGACCTTTAAGATTTGTGTTGGGAAGTCTGCTGTTATTCAAATGGGCTTACCTTTGTAAGTGATTTACTGCTTTTTTCTAACAGCTTTTAAAATTCTGAACCTGTTTTGCATTTCTGGTATTTTGACCAGGACATGATACAGAGATAATCTCTTTAATTCATGGCTCCTTGGATTCTATATCCCTCACTTATCTGTATGTTTATTTCTTACCCAGTATTTGGAAAGTTTTCCAGTATTATTTTAGTAAACAAGTTCTTTATGGCTTTTTAGCTGTCTTCTGATTTTGTACTTATTCCAGTTCATTTTAGATTAGTCTTCTTGGCACTATTTAGCAACTATCAAATTCACTTTTTGTGTTCTCTTGTTAATTCATTTTTTTGTGTTCTCTTCTTGCTTTTAAAGTATCTCTGAGTAACTGGTCTTTAAAAGCATCTCTATGTTTTAATTCTGATAATGTTTCACAGTGGTAACTTCTGCTGCCCCATAATTTCAATATGATTTTTAATCTTCCTAGACTTCTGCTTGGAACCTATTTATAGACTTTAGTTCTTTCTTAAGAAGGTCATTCTTTTTTTGTATCAATTTGTTTCATTCAGTTAAATTTTGCATTAGTGTCTTCTGTAAGCTCTCTAATTGCTTTGTTTATTACCTCCATTATCTGGTTAGTTATATTTTCTGTGAACCTACCAAGTACTCATTTATTTTTTTTTAATCTGTTATCCTTCCAGATACTTCAGCTATGTGTCTTTTGCTTTTCTGCCCCTCAATGCCCTATGAATAGGCTTTGAGAGAGTTGGGAGATTTAGAAGTCCTTTTGTTGCCTTGTCTTCTATGTTTCTGTTGGTTTTTTGTTCGCTTTGTTTGGTGCTTAAGTGTGCTATTGCTTATAGTGGAATGACTTTGTTGCTAGTATAGAGATCTCTTCGCGTTGGCTGCTTTTCAGTGATGTGCTTGAGGAATGGCTAAATATAGTCCTTTCCCTCTGTCCCAAGATCTGATCACTTCTTGTTCCTGGAGAGCCTGAAGAAACATGTGAATGCCTAACTCCTACTGGGCCATCCCTGCAGGCCCTGAGAGTGGAGAGCCGGGGAGAGACTCCAAATTGTTTCCTTCTCCTCATTTATTGTTGTAAGAATATGCCCTTAGGGACTAGCACCTCACTCCCTTTTCTACGAGGCCCAGTTGTACAGCTCTCACTCCCTGAGTTCAGTTCCTACCCTGATTAAACTTTGCCTTCCTTTCAGGGCTCTAAGGGTGCTCTGTTTTGAATCTCTTGTCTGTCATCCTGGATCTCAGGCTGCTGCCTGATGCCCTTTGACCCCTGCCGGCCCACCTGGACTCCTTCTTCAGCACTTCCCTGACCCACACATACCTTGAGTGTTTCTGGTCTTCCTAGTAAGCCTGGTGGCTTCCTGTTTCACACAGCCCACAATCCTGGTGTGACGGTGGCTTCAGCTCTTGCCACTTGCTCAAAGACAAGTATAACCCGTGTAGTCTTCTGGGAAGCTAAACTCGCACACAGCTGATAAATTTCCTGCAGTCTTTTCTGGTTGTGGTGACTGCCAGGTGAGATTCCATAAATCTGCTTGGGAGAGATAAGCAAACAGCTTCTATATTTAAAATTATTTATCTATTATGGAGGAGAAAAAACCTTAGCAATGACATGTTTAGAGCTGCACAGTCAAGGAGCTTTAGTCAACTGGGCAAAATTGGGCAGAATCACAATAATCTAGAAGAAGCAGTAAAATCTTTAAGCCTTTAAAGATCTGTTAGGTTATTCATCAAGAAACCAATTGTGGTGAGACTAAATGAGGCTGAGTGAGTGGGCAAAACTTTGGCAAATACATTTTAATGAAAAATAAGAGCAAGACAGGAAGGAAAAAGTACATGTTATAGAAAAAGAGGTGCTGCCACTGTGAAGCAACTGTTGTGACCCAAAAAGGGAGTTTGAGGAGTATGAACCAAAGACTCTGCCTTCCAAAGGTTAACTAATTTTTGGAAAATGTTAGGAAAAATCAGGAAATGAAACAAAAAATAAAACATTACCTTACCTGTGTTTTAAACCCAGACTAAAAGGCACAATTCTGAGGAATTTAAAGAAAGAAACAATGGGAGTCACAGGCATTTCAAGTGATCCTGATGTTTGCGAGACTTCTGTATGAGGCCAGGGTGGAGCTTTGAGGCTGACAGGGTATATAATGCAGTTTGAGAAATTATGAAAAGTACAGATACTGTGAAAATAGATCAAAACCCACTTTATTAGAACTAAGATATATCCAGGGATTTTCTCAAGGTTTCCAGCAAGAAAAACATGGCTAATGTGTAGAACTGAGGGGTATGGCCGTAGCTTAGAGGTTGAGTGTGTGCCTAGCATGCATGAGACCCTGGATTTAATTCCCAGCCCCAAAAACCCACATAAAAGCTCAATCTATGGAGCTCATTACCTCCCAAGAGGTGATACAGACTGAAAATAAAAATAGATTTTAATACTATTTATATAATGTGACAGCTAGTGCTATCATGTTACACTGTGGGAAATGTAATTGTTGTAGATGAACTAATGGGGAGACCAGCTGTGTCTTCCTAACACAAAGCTTTAGCCTCACAATATCACTGGAGAAGATTGTGGATTGGCTCTCACTTAACAATCTTAGTTGTTTCAACAGTAAGATTCAATTGTGTATTACAGTATTATCAGGTGCCTACCTTATGTTAAAAACCAGGATAGGCTCTTTTATATATATATATATATATTTTTTTTTTTTTGGTCGTCACCATAATACTAGAAAATGTAATAATTTTTCCCATTTCATAGGTGAGAAAGCAGAACTCAGGTATGTAATTAGCTCAAGGTCACACACAGCTAGTAACTGGAGAATCTGGGACTTACAGCTCATGCATACACTTGATTTATCTAATATTGCCTCTCATTTACCCATTTCTTAGGGTTTCCATCCTTCTTGCCAAAATGTATTCTAAGACTGTCAGCCAGAATTCCCAAAACTGTGTTTTTGTCCTTTGCTTATTGCTGAGTAAAATGATCTACATCATTATGAAACTGGTACATTTGCTCATTGTCCTTAAAAAGTCTGAAGACTAGGCAAGAGAGAGGACATTTGGGGTGCTGGGGCTGAGACCAAAAGGAGAATAGGGGAAACTTTATCATTGAAGGCCTAATTCAGGTCAAGCTATTCACATGTTCTGTCATACAGTTCTCACAACCTCCAATTTTATTCCCATTTTAGTTGAGAAGACTGAACCTCATAGAGATTATTTAAAATACTTAAGAACCATAGCACATAGGTAAGAGGCTCAAAACACCTAACGTCAAAGCTTCCTCTCCCGAAGCAGGTAGGACCATATGACTCTGCTCTCCTTCCTTACAGCAAGGTCACCTTACTGGTTACCTTCATTGCCACAAACTCCAGCGGGATCTCTCTGCTCAACTTACTGGCTAAACCAATTTATAGTAGGGCATTTGTACTTCCTTGCTAGACAAAACTAAGAGTTGGGATTATGTCTGTTGAATGGAGTGATCTATTCCTCACTTCACTTTGTCAACATTTTTCCTAGTTAGCTAGAGTGCTAATTTTTAACAAGACAGATGGATATTCTGATTCCTCTAACTCAGGGTTTCTGAACTTTAGCATACTGACACTGCGGACAGATACTTCTTTGTTGTGGGGGTTGTCTTTTGCATTATAGGATGCTCAGCAACATCCCTGGTCTCTACCTACCAGATATCAGGAACACTTTTACAACCAAAATGTTCGCAGACTTTGCCAAATGTCACCTAGGGGACAAAATCACACCTAGTTGAAAACGACTGCTATAACTCAAGGCAGAGGACGAGTTCTCTTGGCCTTTCTAGATAAAAATCAACAAGCCAACTAACCCCTCCCCACAGGAATGTAAACCAAGTAGACACAGTCAAGCGACACCTGGGGGTGGGGTCTGGCTTTTCTGGTTTGAGGGAAGGAAATCACAGATCGCTGGCCAAGGATGTACTTGATGCCCCCATGAGACGTTAAAAATGTAGAGCTTTTCAATGTACAGATGGTTTGCACTGCTTAATTACCAGCCGAATGCACACTAACATTTCCCTCCCTCTGCCCGCTTGCAGCAGCCCACCAGGAGCAGTGGAGGCAAGAACAACAGGGAGCGGTTGCCCTTTCCTGCATCCTTATCACACACTAATTATTTTATTCTAAAGAGACAAAGTAGACAGAATGTAGCATATGATTCTGACGACAAACTCTTTTTAAAAAAACTGCTTTTCCTAGTGACTAGAGCATGGGAGCTGGTTGCTAAGCAACTGGGAAACTGCAGACTCTGGTACTGGCCATGCTGGTTTCGGAAATGAGCCATAAAAGGAATTCCCCAGTGAGAAGGGATCCCATACCTTTGCCTGGTTGCCATGGACACCATATATAA
Organism: Dolichotis patagonum; assembly: GCA_004027295.1. Classification (NCBI taxonomy): domain Eukaryota; kingdom Metazoa; phylum Chordata; class Mammalia; order Rodentia; family Caviidae; genus Dolichotis; species Dolichotis patagonum. The sequence continues at coordinate 9,808 of PVJX010030433.1, forward strand.
GTGATGGATCCTGGGTTACAGGCCCTGCTTAAGAAAAAATACATTGTCTTTACTTAAAGATTGAATGGTATAAGAAATGTATGGAAACCTTCTCTCCCTACAGTGTAAGTGTGGCCATGCCCTGGCCTCTTTCCTATGTGCTCCCCTTGAAAGAGAGAGATCTGAATCTAAGTGACTGAGACATTCCATCCAGTTTCGGCTCGGCTTTTATTTAATACGTTCCAGCCTTTGCAGAAGTTGGAAAGGCATCTTAAATCTGGAAAGCAAATTTTTAAATAAGAAAAGATTCCTCGGTGGCAGACAGGCTGTCTGTCTGTCGTCCACCCCTGATTTGGGGACCATGCAATGCCAAGATCTGGTTCAAGGGCAGCTCTCTATGTTCACACGTTCTATTGGAATTTTGCAAAACAAGAGAGATAGCAGAGTAAAAGACAATAGCCGTGACTCCAAAATGAAATTGGCATGTCATGCAGAGCAAGGCAACAATAGGCCACTGCAATTTTGTCAGAAATTAGAAACAGACTTCAGATAATAGGAGTGAAAAATGTGAGGCAAATACAAAGATGTAGAGTCTAAAAATACAAAGTAGTGCAGGTTTCGCTGGGCTTCTTACGGGAAACAGAACAGACATACCTTGTTGTGACGTCGCGATCTCTCCTTGGACAAGGCATTTGACACGTCTGACTCTAAATTTCAGCTGTGACGAGGAAATTGGGGCTCAAACAGTAGAAGCAATTTTCTCAAGAAGACAAATATTTCTGGGTGATGGTCTTAAAGGGCAACTCTGCATTTTTCATATTGTTCTATAACAAAACCACCCCCAAACATAGCAGCTTCAAACAATAAATATTTATTATCTTGTGTTTTTTGTAGGTTTAAAAACCTAAGAGCAGAGAGCCTCTTACTTAAAATCTTTTATGATGCTACAATCAAGACATCAGGGGGGCATTTCAAGGGTCCAGTAGACGTGCTTCTAGACTAGACTGGTTGCTGGCCAGCCTCAGGAACACTCTGGCTGTGGACTAGAGACTTAAATTTCTTGCTCTATTGCTCTCCTAATCAGTCAGTTTACAATATGGCAGCTGGTTTCCTTCACAGTCCAAAAACACCCCAGATGGGAACCACAGTCTTAAAATCTAAGTTCAAAGGTGTCATCTCATTATTTTTGCCATATTTTATTTGTTAGAATACAGTTACAAGGTCCAGCCTACTCTGAAGGGGAGTGGAATCCATGAAAGCATAAATACCAGGAGGTATCACCAGTTAGTGATGGCATCTCAGAGGTTGCTCACCACAATAACAAAGTATGCTTTCAGGACAAAAGCCATGATTGGAGAGACTGGGCCAGTACAGGGCTTGAGTTCCTAACTGGACATGGAAGAGGGGAGAAGGAAAATCCTGGGGCCTAGCAAGGGGCAGCTAGAGAAAGCCCCCAGGACAAATGAAAAGGAAAGATAAATGTGAGAAGAAACAGACAGCAGAAAACAGACATGGCAGAGTGAGAACAGAGAAATGGCTAAGGGAGGAACTGGGGAGTATTATGAATTATAAGACATTAGAAAAAAGTAGGAAGGGAGATGAGTAATAAATGAGAAGCTTAGACAGAATCAAGACCAGAGAGAGAGAAATAGGAGTAGGAAGAGAAGAGAGCCACAATCCAGGAGCAAAGAACTTACAGACAATACAAGAGAACAGCGGGACAAAATGATTGCTGAAATGCAAAATGATGGCAAAAACAATGATAGAAAAACTCTAAGCAAGAGATTTAAAAAACAAGAGGGAGCTATTATAGGGCTGGTACAAAAGATAACAACAGGAAAATTACAATGACAATAATAATAATGATTTATTGATTGCTGAGAATTTCATGTGTTACTTGATTTAGTCTTCATTGTTATCCAATACTGCAGATGACGCTATTTATAGTATTACTAGATGAACAAATTGAATGTTAGAAAAATTAAGTATCTGCTCATGTCTGTACACCAGGGAAGTGACTGCAGGTGCGTGGAAACATGACGAGGCATCATCTTACCACCAAGGAATCCCAACCCTCCAATCGTCTCAGCCAAGGCAGGAGGAGCTCTGGAGTGAAGAGTCGATACCCTCATGCTAACTGCATCTGGATGTCAGGTCCCATATCCCCTGCCACCCTCTGTTAACCCAAGTGCCAGACTCCCAAAGGATGTCATGGCATCACAGATTTAGAAGGTGGATTTTTTTGTGGCTGGTAGAAGAAGGCTCACCAAACATGAGGTGAAGTGGGAAAAGACTGTCCCTGTCCCCTCTGCCCAGCTTTTCACTAGTCTGTTAACTCTGGGCAAAGTATAGTACTTTAACCTACACAGGAATGCAGTGCACTCAACAGTAAAATAGGATGGCTGGGTTATCTTTACAGTTTTTTGTAGCTCACAAATTACATAGCGATGACAAGAATTAGGATCAAAGTAGGAAGGATGTAGAACTATTTTGGATTTCATTGTGTCAAGATGCTGATCCATCAATTTGCATCCCAAGGGAGGTTCTTTGGTAGCATCTGTGTGCAACAGAGACTCCATGAGCTTAGTTCTTATCAGCAAGATCCTTCTTTGATGCTATGTTAGGAATTTAGAGAGGCTTATCAACTCCCAAACAATAGAGACCGACAGGGCACGATTGGTTCGGCTGCCAGGGTGCTAGTAGGGATAAGAGCAGCACAATTCATTGGGCACGAGAAAATTCAGACTCCCAAAGGATGTCATGGCAATTAGGATGCCTGGATTTAGTCATGCTTTCAGTTGTCAGTGTTTGGAGCAGTTATCTAGAAACAAAAGACAGTGTCAAATACTTCTGTTTGACCCCTTACCCACTTGTGCAGGCTGCAGATGGTCTGCCTGCTACACTATGGTGTAAGGCAAGCTCATGCCACACATGGAGATATGCTGATGGTGGATTAAAGGCATACTGAAAATAAAGGTTGTACATGTTTTCTTCCATAACCACCATCCTAAAAAACTGAATAGGAACGTTTTGGAAAGGCAATATATTTCTATTCTATTTGTGTTGACCGTGGGTTTTATTTCATAATATTTCTAAAGAAAATATTTTGAGGGGAAAACATTTTCCTAATAATAAGTCTCAGAAAACCGTTGCAATGAAGGATTTTGGTGGCTCTTGGGAGTAATGGAGAGTCTGCTTCCTTACATTTGTTCTGAAAAGCCAAGTGTAGCAGATGTTGCTGGTGTCCTGCCCACTGCATCTCCGCCTTTACATTTCAGTACAGACTTCCTTGGCTTCCAACTACCAACATTTGTGTGTCTTTGCCCAGAACTTTCTTGCTTGGGAACTTTCTTGAATTTTGGTAGCCCCTGCTCATGTAGAAGGCAGAAGTGCTGGAAAATTAACACCCAACCCCACTCTGAGGTGTGGCTTCTGCTGTGTTTCTCAGATTCCCCAGCAGAATTTAGCCTCATTTGCCCACAGCACCAACCTACCTGATGACATACCCTTCTTAACTTCCTTCTTTTTCTTCTACTGTTGTGCCACACCCTATTGGTATTTCCTGACATTGCCTCTCTAATAAGCCATGTGCATTTAAGCTCTTATTTTAGGATCTGCTTCCAGGGGAAACCAGACTTCTAGGGCAAGAGGAAGAGAAAATCATTGTTATTTAAAAGAAGAAGTTCTTTAAGCAGTGTATTCCCTGATGCACTGAAAAGTTTATTTACAGCTCATTATCTTCTTTTAGAAAAATGTGATGGGATAAATTAAATACAAGACATGTTGCCAACTAAAGACCAGCCAGAAATGATGATAGAGTGCTGAAATGCTCATGGATGCTATTAGGAACGTTGTCTTGATTTTCAGAAAGTTCTATTTACTCATGATGTCCCTGTGATGAGTGATGCCATACACCTGTGGTGATAACCAATGGCAGCATCCCTCAAGATTACGTTTGTGTAGTCACCTGGTAATAACATGCTGATTTGCAATAAAGATCTTCAGAGCCAATAGTGCTGCAAATTTGGCAGTGCCCACGTAGGTCATCTGGTCTATCTTGAGCAGCATCTGGTCCTGAGCTGGCCAGAGAAAAGTGCAAAAAGGAACAGAGACATCCTAACTTGAAGGGTTACTAAAGAGGAAGCAGCTTACAGCATGTGGGCTCAATTTTCCTCAAAAAGCTCATAATGTAACTATCAAAAATGACACTATGAGGCCAAATTATAAGATAATTATGTTCTGTCTCAAATTCAACACAATAAAGGTTATGTGCTCTCAGGCCCTAGCAACCATCTCATAGAAGGAAGAAAAATACCATACAAAAACAAAATGTAAACTCACAAAGCAGCAATAAAACCAATACACAACTATTCATTTCAAGTATATTTTGCAAAGCCTTTGATAATACCAGTAATTTCCCTTAAAGCTTCTATTCTCTTGTTACAATCATTTTCTGAGAATTTAAAAAAAAAACCCAAGGTTTTGCTGTTCTACAGCCATTCCTTTTAGAGAGATAAAGTCCACATCCACATTATTTCCCACTTTTAAGATTTTTGTCATTCAAGAAGGAGAAGAAGAAGAAAAGGAAGAAATTCCTGATTACCTATATGCTGCTAAGCCTACAACAGAGTTAGGGGCTTAATGCCACTATCATTGTGGACCCTCTTAGTTTTGAACAGCAAAACTCATTTAAAGGTCTTAACAAGATGCTTACATGTAGCCCAAGAGCTTTGTCCAAGAGATGCTGGAATAGTCTACTTAAAAATAGAAAACTCAACCAACATTCTATCCTTTTCCAAAAGTCCTGATGCTTCATAGCATACAGGCTGAATACTAGTTAACCTTTCTATATCCTGGTTCAGCTATTCCCCTGGGTACTACTGGCAGGCCTACCTACAACAAAAGCAAAGAAGGGGCTTGGGATGCCTTTGGTTGCAGAAACAGGAATCTACTTAGATGAGCTCAAGTAAGAGAGGGATGGCTGTTGGAACCTTATGGATTCCAAGGAAATGTTGGGCGATCAGTTTCAGGAAGTGAAGGAACCAGCAGCCTGGCGGCCATAGACATGGAGGTGCAATGTGGTACATATAGGGGAGATGGAGCTGTATGCAGGGAAAAAAACCCCAAGGAGGGAATAGGCATATGGGCATTGATGATTCCCTTGCTTTCAGACTGTAACTGGACCATGAGGGCTCTGACTTCATTGGTGGACTCACTTATAAGATCAAAATTTGATTGGGGGGCTGGGAATTTATCTCAGCGGCATAAGTGCCTGCCTTGCAAGCATGAGGTTGTGAGTTCGATCCCTGGTACTGATTAAAAAAATTTTTTTGATGGGAAATAATGGAAATTCAAGAAGTAGAGCCTAGATGAAGGAAGTGTGCCATGGGGATGTGAACTGGCCGTTTCCTCTTTGGCTTCCCCTCCACCCTGCATCATTTTTCTACTGCTAAGAGATGAGCAGCTCTGTTGTGCCATGCTCTTTCTCTTTCCTGGATTTGTTTGTTTGTTTGAGACAGGGTCTTCCTCTGTAATTCAGACTGACTTTGACTGGCCTCGAACTCACTGTGTAGACCAGGCTGGTCTTGAAATCCAGACAATCCTTCTGCCTCAACCTCCCAAGTGCTGGGATTACAGACACACACCACCATACCTGGCTGCCATGACCTTTTGTGATGATGTATTTGCCTTAGAGCCAGCCTACCATAGATGAAACTATAAGTCAGAATAACTTTTTAAAATTGCTTATGCCACGCATTTTGTCATAGTGACTGAAAGCTAACATTATCGTTTACTTATATGATAGAAATAATCTGTAAATTTTGGACACTCAAGTTTCTTGCTACAACTGATACATACTTCAGTTTGTGTCACTATATGGTAGCTATTTTTTGTCCCAAAGAATGTGCCCTAAAATTTCATAAGTCTGTTCTAGAATTCCGCTTCAACCTTTTTTTTTTTTTTTTAGTACTGAGTGGTTAAACCCATTGATGCTCTACCACTGAGCTCATTGGCAGCCATTTTTAAATTTTGAGATAGTATCTCACAAAGTTGCCCAGGCAGGACTCAAACTTATGATCTTCCTGCCTCAGCCTCCCTTAGTGCTGAAATTTTAAGTGTGTGCCACTATGCCTGGCTCCCCTCTGATTTTTATTAGAAATGTTTCTTGCATGCCTCTGATGTTAAAGGCATGGTGCTAAGCACTTGCATCAATACAGAAATGAATAATACATAGCCCCATCTTTATGGAGTTTGTGACCTGAAAATGGAGGGGTGAGTGACATGGGATTGAGACATCATTAGATACCTAGCAACTATGAAACAATAAAGACTTTTACCTGTGCCTATGCAGGCCATTTTTAGAACCCTTCCCAGTTCTCTGATTGGAGCCTTTGGCCACCTTTCTGGTCTTGTATCTCTTGCCAGTCTTTTTCTCCCTAAATCCTACCCATTTCATAACTGCACGGTCTTATGAGATTCCCACACAGCATGTGACCTCTTTGGAACATATTTAGTCTTTGTTTATTCAGCATGATGGAAGTTATGACTAAAGGCTCAGTGGTACCTTTATGTCTCTGAGTCACCTGACCCAGGGGAAACTGCCCAGGGATTTCAAGTTAGCTGAGCTACTGCATACCTGGACACTTTGTCTTGCTAAGACACTCACCGTGATCTTGTTTGTGGCTTCATGTGGGAATTCATATGCTGAGATGGGGGGGGGGGCTGTACTCATTGAGGACTTATTCTAGCTGGTGCTTTGTCCCCAAACTCTGTTGTCAAACTCACTGGCCTGAGTCATGGGCTCCTGTCACAGTCTGAATCAGGAAAAAACTCAAATCTCAAACCTCAGGGCAAAGTGAGAAAAAGCCAAACCAGTGAGTCACCAGTGGTGAGCAGGGCCACTGAGAAAGTAAGAGACACCAGGACAAGAGAGTATCTGCCCTTATTTCAAAAGCCAAGCTAAGCTGGTCTCCTTACCAGGTCTTTAGGCATAGCAGCTAAGGCTGATCTCATAGGCCTCACTCAAGCCTCTCTCCAAGTACTGGCACCCAAAAGGTACTGTGGCTGAATCTCTAGGGTGTGCTTTGTATTTCTGGAATCCTTAAGGCACAGTATCTGTTATGGTTTGTATCTAGATATACCCCCAAAGCCTCTTACAGTCATGGGGGCAGGCTTCTAGAATTGGTGATTGATTCATGGTCCAATACTGGGATTATGGATGTGGGTGCTGCACCCACCCTACATACAATATAACAGACAGGAAGAGTCTTCTCTCTTGCTCCTCCCCTTTTGGTTATTGCTGCTTTTGCTGTCTTCTGGCTGGCATGAACTGTTGTCCCTCTGCCAAGCCAACATACCTTGAAGCTAAAAACTCCACAAACTGTGAGCTAAATAAACTTTTTCTTCCTTAATTGTGGGTATTGGGTATTTTGTCTCAGCAACAAAAGAAAAGTAACCAACATAGTATACAAAAAGCCATCATGCTACTCTGGGGTACGTTTTGATTGGTTTTGTTTTGTGGTACTGGAGCTCAAACACAGTGCCTTTGCACTGAACTATATTCCCATCCTTTAGCCCTTTTCTTAATTTTTTTCTGAGATGGGGTTGTCTAGGCTGGGATTTCACTTGCAAACTTCCTGTCTCAATATCCAAGAGTGCTGAGATTATAGGCTTCTACCCCTCTGCCTGGCTTCTGGAACCTGTATTTTAAAAGTTGTATGTAGTATGGCTACATACAACATTGATATGTACTAATTTTGACCAACTTATTAATCTTGTCTCTTTTAAGGGAAATGTGTACTTTCTCTATCTTAGAAGCCACTATAGTCTGGACATAGCACTGATGGTCAATAAACCTGACCTTTTGTCTTTTTAAAGATCTCTGTGATTGAAGGCAAAACATTTAATTTGTTTCCTCACCTGTAAAATTGATTGGACTAACCTTTTGGGATTAAGGTTTCTTCCAGCTTTATGAATCATCTTTTTCTCTTCCTCTTACACACACACACACACACACACACACACATACACACACATCTTATTCCATTTGATTTCTGGATATTAACTCTCTGTTCATGCCAAACCATATTAGAGCCTGAGGTGAAGGAAAAATCAGTAATATAATTAAATATTTATTTAAAATAGTGAATTTTGTTGATCATGGATTTTATTTTAGTGGTATTTATTTGTTTCTGAGGTAGGGTCTTGCTCAATTGCATAGGCTGGCCTTGAACTGGAGATCTTCCTATTCAGCCTTCTCAGCAGTGAGGGATTATAGGTTTATGCCACCGCACCCAACTCACCATGGAATTTTTTTTGCATTAAGTTAGATTTTCTAAATATTGTATAAAATATTAATCCTGTTACTGAATTTTTGATGGCTCCTTAAACTGTGTGCCTGAGGCAGTACCTCACTTACTTTACCCTCGTTCCAGGCCAGTTAGCCATGGTGTGAGGTATTCTACTAAAAGGGCTGGGGGATAATTCTACTAAAAGGCCAGATGAGGGAAGGAGGGAATGCAACAGAACAGGGAGAACAGGCTAACTGCAAGTCACTTTACAAAATCTCCCAGGGCCAGCCATAATGGTAATTTTATTAACAGCAACCCACCTATAATTTCTGGTTGTTTCTGTGTGTGTATTTAATTTCTCTCAGACTAAAATTTCTGTGAATACAAGGCCCCTCAAGTCTGGGGTTTTCTGTCTCACTGTCCACATACCAAGTGTCCAGCACAGAGTTGAGCACTGACTTCTTAGAATAAAATGACAGAACACACACTGAATTCTAGATCTCACGCCAGCTGTTCTTTTGTGATCTTCCAAAAGACAACAATTTATCATTAATTAAAAAAACTTTAGATAATAAAAACATAAGTAGCTGGAAAACCAGAAAAGTGGAAACAGTTGTTTCGGTGTAATGTTACCAGATAACAGAAAAAAGGAATTTATTTGTGTTTCATCCTTTGCTTTTTCCTCTCAGAGTCAGAGGAGGAAGGGAAGGTAGACTGAGACAAGCCTTAGGGGATGGGAGGGTCCCAGGACCTCCTCGCCTTGAGGCTGGACTTCCCCATTCTTTGACCTAACACATCAAAGCCACTGGTGACCAGCTGTTGTGCAGTAGGACCTGTGGGAAAGTGTCTTAAAGCTGCACATACCTGGGCTTGGGATGGGGAGCAAAGGCAGGAAGGCGAAGCCATGCACCACCTGAAAAGTATGCGTTACATGATGCACAAAGGGCTTGTGCTACTTTCAGTTAGACACATTAATAAAAACTAATAGGATTCATGTTTTATCCCTCTCTGGCAAAAATTTATCGAATAAACAAGGAAGAATTGGTGTTCAGGAACTATAGCGAGAGAAGGCACTAGCCAGGATTCTCTTCTTATTTGGCCCCACCTAGCTGTGTGCCCTTGAGAAAATCCCTTGTTTCCTCTGTGCTTCCTTTTCTTCATCTGTCAAAGGCAATAGTTGACTAGATGCCCACTCTGATGCCTTCCACTTCCGACATTATATAGGAGGTATTCTACTAAAAGGGCTGGGGGATAATTTACTTGAAAAACTTTCCCTCCTGCTATCTTTCTGCCCTGTTGGCCTTTTTTCATAGACAGTGTCAAATTCTTAATGAGTAGGTTTCAGTACATGAAGAATACAAAGCTTTACCATGCATTTGGAAAGAACAAAGGGTTATCTTTTAAAGTTGAGAAATAGAGCTTGTTTAAGATTCTAACTGAAAGCAAGTCACACCCCCACAAAAACGAACTGGAAACATGAAAGATCCTGAAAATCTGGGACTCTGTAAAGCAAAGAACAAGTACTGTGTTGATATTTTAAAAAAGATTTTCATTCCATGTGCAATACCTTTGTACTTCCTTTACGGGTTTCTCTATCTCTTTTTCAGCGCTACAATGAGCTATTTTAAGATTCTGTTTTCCTTCCATACAGTAATACTGTTCAGATAAGCAATTTAATTGTCATCATAGGTTTTCTTAGTCTTTCAAGACCTTTTGTTATGGTGAAATAATTTTAGATACACCAAGCACAAATCCATTAAATACTTTCCTTATTTCACTAATGAACAATTGTGGGTGATAAAAATTAATTTCATTCCCCATGCTATATATCTGTTAAATTTTTACTGCTGAGAGATGAAAGTTGCAAATAACTACAGTCAAATGAGTCTTCTCTTGAAAATAATTGTCTGTCTGGGTTTTCACATATGCAACGATGGATCAGAAGAAAAATCCGCAACAGTTGTTCACCAAACAAAAATGCTTCAGCAGGTCAAATCTCAAGGTTGATATTTTGCAACAGTTGTTATAGACTCGATATGCTTAGGTGAGGGTATGTTTAATCTCCTTTTGATGAGTAGATAGGATATTAGTACACTTGTTAAAAGTATAGTATTAAAGATCCCAAATTTTCGTATAAGTCGCTGATTGTTTGGCCAATGCTCATCCCATAGCTCAAGCTGTAGCCTAGAACCTCTGCTATTTTATGCACCTCTCTGAGAAGTGACAAATGAGAAGGGGAGTGGAATATAGATGATGTCAAGCAAACCCTTCCACATAGCATGGACTGTGAGTGTAGGATGTACTAACTGGGGGGAGGCAGTACTAACTGGGGGGTATAAACTTTGGCTGGGAAGTATTTTTTTTTTTAAATTTGAAAGAGAATAAAACAAAAGAAGGCAGTACAGAGCAGATCAGAACAGGACAACATAGGCAACACAGTACTTTACATTAAGTCAACTGGACATCAACAGTATCTAACACCATATCTCTTACTCTGCTATAGTTGAGCATAGTTTCAAATACAATAATATCAAACATAACACAATAGTATAAAGCCATGCATAGAGTGAACGAATTACAGGGCTTTCGGAACCAAATAACAGAAAATGATCAATGGGTACTATACTATCTCGTTTTCAATAAAAAAAATTTTTGTTAAAACTATCACACATATTCAAATTCCAATAAGACACAATGTGATAGATAGAACCAATGGTAGTAGAACAAAAGAAGCATGGTAGGACTTCTAAGAAGGATGATATTAAATCAGCAATAGCTGTCATAATGTTTTGTTTTCTTCAAAACAGCTGTTCATATCATCACGCATGATATAGTTAAACAAAACAGAATAAAACCATTCCAATTGATGATTGAAAACATTGAAAGGTTTCAAAGCTATGAGATGGGGACTCATGCTTGCCATAAAGTCTTATATACTCTTATCAACTCTCATACTAGGGAGACTATATGGTATTTACCCTTGTGAGTTTGGTTTATTTCGCTTAAGAGAATGGTCTCAAGTTGTATCCATTTATTTATAAATATCTCGATGTGATCATTCTTTATAGCTGAGTAGTACTCCATTGTATAAAAATGCCACAACTTTTTTATCCATTCCTCAGTTGATGGGCACTTAGGTTGTTTCCAAGATCTGGCTATTACAAATTCTGCTGCTATAAACATGGGTGCACATATATCACTGTGGTATGATGTTTTCAGTTCTTCTGGGAATATGCCTAGAGGCGGAATAACTGGGTCAAATGGGACTTCCAAACCCAGGTTTTGAGGAATCTCCAGACTGACCTCCACAGTGGTTGCACCAGTCTACACTCCCACCAACAGTGTGGAAGAGTTCCTTTTTCCCCACAGCCTCTCCAACACTTGTGGTTGGTAGTGTTTTCTATCTTGGCCATTCTTTCTGGAGTGAGATGGGATCTCAGTGTGGTTTTAATTTGCATTTCTCTCATGACTAATGATGATGAACATTTTTTCATGTATTTATTTGCCATTTGTATTTCTTTATCTGAGAACTGTGGATTCATTTCAGATGCCCATTTTTGGATTGGGTCCTTGAATTTCGAGGGTCTGATTTTTTTTAATTCTTCATAAGTTCTAGACAGAAGTCCTGTCTGAGGTGCTGTCCATGAAGATTTTTTTCCCAATTTGTGGGTTTTCTTTTCACTCTGCTGGAAACCTCTTTTGACATGCAGAAACTCTTTAATAAGATGTGGTCCCAGTTATTGATTCTGGGAAGCATTTCCCGTGTAGTTTGGTTCTTGTTCATGAATTCTCTTCCTACCCCTATATCTTTGAGATTTTTACCTACTTTGTCTTCCAGCAGTTTTAGTGTTTCTGTTTTAATATTTAGATCTTTGATCCATTTAGATTTTAGTTTAGTGTATGGTGATAGACATGGGTCTAGTTTTAGTCTTCTGCATATGGACAGCCAATTTT
>PVJX010030434.1:0-22045 GCA_004027295.1 Dolichotis patagonum
ACACAGTAAGGTATGGACAGCTGTTTTGAGGAGAATGAGAGACACTATGACAGCCATTCATGGCTTCCCTAATGTATGTTCTTGAAGACCTGTAATGCCCTCCTTGTCCTGCTCAGATCAATTCCATACTAGGTTGTTTCATGTAAATTCCCTATATGTGACAATATGGACAACTATTTGGAAGAAAACAAGAGTCAATATGATAGAGAGTGAGTATCTCTGATTGTCTACTTTTGAAATTTTTGTCTTTTACATTGCTTTCTTGTTATCCGCTTTGCTCTGTTTTGTTGTGTTTAATGTTACCTGTTTGATATAATTGCATGTATATTTGAGTGGGTAAGATGGATGACCATATTGCTGTTTTTGTCAGATCGTGGAACAGAACTGTTAACAGTATCACTGTTTGAATGTCTACTTTACATGTTTTAACTTTGTAATTTGAACAATGATTTCCAAGAAGTCAGTATGTAATTAGTCAAGTAATAATTTCTTAGGTTTTATTGTTGTTGTACTTTTCCTTTTTTCCTTGGAATACTGTATGGTTGCTACCCTTTATTCTGTTTTTTTTTCTCTTTATATAAAATTATTTTAAAAAATAAGAAGAAAAAAAGCAAAAAACAAACAAACAAAAAAAACAAATTGTGCTGCTATAAACATGGGTGCACATATATCACTGTGATATGATGTTTTCAATTCTTCTGGGAATATGTCCAGTAGAGGAATAGCTGGGTCAAGTGGAACTTCCAGTCCTAGTTTTATGAGGAACCTCCAGACTGACCTCCACAGTGGTTGCACCAGTCTACACTCCCACCAAAAATGCAGAAGAGTTCTTTTTTCCCCACAGCCTCACAAGCATTTGTTACTGGTGTTTCTCTTGAACCTGGCTGTTCTTTCTGGAATAAGATGGAATCTCAGTGTTGTTTTAATTTGCATTTCTCTAATGACAAATGAAGCTCAATTATTTTTCATTTATTTATTTACTATTTGTATTTCTTCATCTAAGAAGTGTGTATTCATCTCAGATGCAAATTTGGATTGTTTCTATGAATTTGGGTGTCTGATTTTTTTAAATTATTTATATGTTCTAGACAGAAGTCTGAGGGGCAGTGGACTAAAATTTTTGCTGAATTTGTGGGTTTTCTTTTTACTCTGTTTGAAATTTCTTTTGACATGCAAAAGGTTTTAATAAGATGAGATCCCAGTTATTGATTCTGGAAAGTATTTCATGTGCTGTTTGGTTTTTGTTCATGAATTCTCTGCCTATCCCTATGTCTCCAAGATTTCTACCTACATTGATTTCCAGAAGATTTAATGTTTCTGTTTTAAGATTTATATCTTTAATCCATCTTGACTTTAGTTTAGTACATGGTGATAGGCATAGATCTAGTTTTAGTTTTCAGCAAATAGAAAGCCAGTTTTTCTAGCATCATTTTAAAAAAAAGGCTACCTGTCTTCCAGTGAACATGTTTGGCCCTTTCGTCAAAGATAAGTTGGCTGTGTGTATTTGTAGTTGTGGTTATATCTTCCAATCTATTCCATTGATGTTCAGGCATATCTTCTAATCTATGCCATTGATTTTCAGGTCTGTTTTTATTCCAGTACCATGTTGATTTTATCACAATAACTTTGTAGTGTAACTTCAAGTCAGGGATTGTGATGCCTTATGCCTTGCCTTTGTTGCCCAGAATTACCTTTGCTATTCTAAATCTCTTCTGTTTCCATATGAATTTCAGTAATGATTTCTCTAGATATGCAAGATATGCTAATGGTAGTTTGATTGTAATAGCATTAAATCTGTATAACAGTTTTGAGAGAATGGCCGTTTTCATGTTTGCTCTTCTTGTCCATGAAGAAGGACTGTCTTTCTATTTTCTGAGACCCTCTTCTATTTCTTTTTTCAGAGTACTGTTATTTTTGCTGAATAGATCTTTTACTTCTTTTGTTAGGTTGATTCCTAATAATTCACTTTTTTGGATGCTACTGTGAAGGGTGTGGATTCTCTTATTTCTCTGTCTATAAGTTTGTTGGTTTTTTTTAAAAGAAATGCTATTGATTTTTGAGTGTTGACTTTGTATCCAGCTACATAACTGAATTTGCTTATTATACCTAGAAGTTTTTCAATGGAATTTTGGGGATCTTCTATGTAGAGCATCATGTCATATACAAATAATGATAATTTAATTTCTTCTATTCCTATCCTAAGTCCTTTTGCTTCTCTCTTTTGTCTAATTACTCTGGCTAGTATTTCCAGCACTATATCGAATAGGAGTGGTGATAATGGACATCCTTGTCTTGTTCCTGATTTTAGAGTGAACGTTTTCTTTTTCTTACCCTTTAATATGACACTGGCTGTTCGTTTGTCATAGATGGCTTTTATCAGATTGAGGTAAAGAAAATCTAGTCGATTTTCTGTAGGATTCTTATCATGAGTGAGTTTTAGACCTTATTAAAAGCTTTTTCTCCATCTACTGAAATGCTCATGTGTTTCTTATCTTTGATTTTATTGATGTAGTGTATTATATTTTTTTGATTTAAGTATGTTGAATCATCCCTACATTCCTGGGATGAATTCCACTTGGTTGTGGTATATGACCTTCTTGATGATTTTCTGCATTCTGTTTGCCAAAATTTTATGGAGAATTTTTGCATCTGTGGTCATTAGGGATATTGGCCTGTAGATTTCTTTTTCAGTTGGGTCTTTCTCAGGTTTTGGTATTAGAATAATGTTTGCTTCCAGGAATGAATTAGGGAGACTTGTTTCCCCTTCAATTTCATTGAAGAGTTTGAGAAGTGTCCACATTAAATCGTTGAATTTCCTATACAATTCCACAGTAAATCCATCTGGGCTTGGGCTTTTCTTTGTTGGTAAGGATTTAACTACATTTTAAATTTCATTAATTGAAATTGGGTTAGTCAGCAGTTTTACAACTTCTTGATCCAGCTTTGGTAATTCATATGTTTCCAGGAATCTGTCCATTTCTTCTGTCATCAAACGTATGACAGTAAAGGTTTTCAATGTAAGTATTGGTGATCTTCTGTATTTGCACAGGATTTGTAGTTATTTCTCCCTTTTTATTCCTTATTGCTTGAATTTGAGTTTTTTTCTTTTTTTGATAAGGTTGGCTAGGGGTTCATCAATTTTATTTACTCTTTTAAAGAATCAACTCTTTGATTTGTTAATTCATTGTTTCATTTTCTTTGACTCAATTGCATTCATTTCTGTTCCAGTATTTATAATTTCCTCCCTTCTTTTGGCTTTGGGTGCCATGTGCTGTTCTTTTCCTAGATGTTTGAGCTGTAGCATCATGTTGTTCATTTGTGTTCATTCTGTTTTCCTCATGTGGGAATTCACCATAGTAAATTTTCCTCTGAAGACTGCTTTCATTGCATCCCACATGTTTGATTAAGTAGAATTTGCATTTTTGTTTGCTTGTAGATATTTTTAATTTCTTTAGTTTCCTATGTGATCCATTGATTTTTCAGGAGTGTATTGTTTAATTTCCATGTGTTTGTATTTCTTTACAGTTTCTGTTGTCATTATTCTCTAGTTTTGTGGCATTATGGTCAGATAATGTGCATGGGATAATTTTGATTCTTTTACATTTATTTAAGCACGTTCTATGGGCTAGTATATAGTCTATTTTAGAGAATGTCCCATGTGCAACAGAGAAAAATGTATATTCTGATGTTGTTTGGAACACACTGTACATGTCTAATAAGTTCATTTTTTCACACATTTGATTCAGTTCTGTTATTTCTTTGCTAAATTTCTGTCTAGTTGACCTGTTTCTTTGTACCAGTGGAGTGTTAAGATATCTGATTATAATTGTGTTATTGCTTATTTGAGTTTTCAATTCTATTAATATTTGTTTTATATAGTGGGATGCTCCCAATTTTGTTCATATATATTTAAGATTGTTATCTCTTCCTCTTGAAGTTTTCCCCTAACTAGTATGTAGTGACCTTCTTTGTCTGTTTTGATCATTCTTTGTTTGAAGTTCAAATTGTCTGCAAGGAGAATAGCTATCCCTGCTCTTTTTGTATCCTTGTTGCATGAAGTATTGTTTTCCATCCTTTGACTTTCAGTCTATGAACTTATTTTTGGGTTAGATGTGTTGCATGTATATAAGCATATGGTTGGATGTTGTTTCTTGATCCATTCTGCCAGTCTGTTTTTTCAATTGGTGAATTGAGGCCATTTACATTAATGGCTATAACTGATATATATTCGCTTATTTTTGTCATGTTATCTCTCTGCTGTTGGTTCTTTATCTTTTCCCACAATTTGATTATTTACCTTGCTCAGTGGGTACTTTCTGTTTGTGTTCTTGAAGTCAGAGTTATTTTTATGTCCATCTAGAATAACATTTAGTTTTCTTTTCAGGGTTGGTTTGGTGCTCATGAAATTCTTCAGTTGTTGTTTATCATGAAATTATCTTTTTTCCCCTTCAGTTTTGATGGACAGTGTTGCTTGGTGCATCAGTCTGTGTTTGGAAGTGGTTATCCTTTAGGATTTGAAATACTTAATTCCATGCTCCTCTTGCCTTCCCTGTTTGTGTTGAGAAGTCTGCTGTGTTTCTGATGGGCTTTCTTTTATACATGGTCTGTCTCTTCTTTCTAGAAACTTTTAATATTCTTCTCTTGTGTTGAATTTTGGGGAAGTTGATTATTATATGTCTATGTGTAGATTTATTTTGGTTTTGGCTAATTGGAGTTTGGTATGCTTCACTTATCTGTATGTAAGTTTCCTTTCCAGTGTTTGGGAAATTTTTGCCTATTACTTCTGTAAATAGTATTTTGATATCATTTGTGTAGTCACCTTTTTAATTTACATCTATCAATCTTACACTGTTTTTATTTGCATCATCTTGCAATTGTTGAATTATTATTTCCTCATTCTTTGTTTTTTTAGAAGACCTTTCCTTTCTTGTCCACTAGCAACAATCTTTTTATTGAGGTTTGAAAGTCTATCTTCACTTTCACTGATATGGTTTCACCAGCTTTTGATGGAATTTTTTATTTCCTGGATATCTCTTTGAATCTGTTTCTTACATTGTTTCTTTCTTATATTGTTCATGCAAGGTGTCCATCTTTTCCCAGTATTCCTCAGTATTTTTTAACTATGTCTTCTCTAGATTTGGTCAGAATTTCTTTTATTGCATTTACCTGGGAGATTTACCTGGGAGATTTACTTGTTTTACCTGGGAGATTACTTCTGATCTGAGTTCCTTTTCAGGTTCATGGAGTTATTTCTTTACTTCAGTTGCTATCATTTCTGAAGTTTCAGATATATTGCTTATATTTTTTTCTATATCCATGTCTCCAGGTCTTGTTTGGCATGAGCTGGAGGTTTGAGATTGCATTTTGCTGTTTCATTTTGTCATTTTCCTGTATTCCCCTGGAGAAGCTGAATGCAATGTCTCAGTTGCTTCCTGAGCTGAGGATATCTGCCTGTACTACACGAAGTTTCCCCAGTTGACTGGAGGTCATTAATCTTGCCTTCCCAAGTCTCTAGTGACACTTGAAGACTTCTCAAATGTGGGTAGTACCCTGGGAGGGCCTTCTGCACATCTGACATGGTACTGTGAAGCTTCTTGGCTGCTTGAGTTTGCTGACCAGGACTCTACCAGGCTCTGAGTGGCATACCAAGGCTGAACAGCTAGATAGAGTATGCTATGCAGTTCTTTAGCTCATGCCACATGGCACACCAAAGCTCCACAGCTGCTTGGGGTCACTGGGTAGGGTCTTACCTGGTCCCAAGCAAGGTGTCATGGTTGCATGGTTGAACAGGGTTTGTGGTATAGTCATCAGCTTGTGCCATAATGCTCAGGCTATCCCCCAGCCACTCAGGGTCACTGGGTCGAGCTCAACCAGACCCCAAGGGAGCTACCCAAGGGAGCTACTGATTGAAGCACTGGATCTGTCATTGCCAGGTTCCAAGTGATGTACCAAGGTTGAACAGCTGGATGGGGTTCATTGTATGAGCCTTCATCTCACACCACCAAACTCAGATGATTCCCCAAACACTCCAAGTCACTGGGTAAGGGCCTAACCAAGTCCCAAGGGACCTTCCCCCAGGTCCATTACCAATTAAGGATGTTGGGTGGTGCCTTACCAAGTTCTGAGTGAAGGTCCAAAGCTGCACAGCTGGATGGGGTTTGCTGCATGCCCCTTAGGCTCCTGCCCCTGAGCTCAGGTGATTTCCCAGCCAGTCAGGTTCACTGGGAAAGGCCCAACCTGATCCTCAAGGACCTATCTGAAGGTCCACAGCTGATTGAGGCACTGGGAAGGGCCTTACCAGGTTCTGAGCAAAGTGACAAGGTTGCACATCTGGATGGGGTTTGCTGTGCATGCCTTTAGCTCAAGCCACCGAGCTCAGGTGATTCCCTGGCCACTTGGAGTCACTGGGTGGGGCACAACCAAGTCCCAAGAGACATACCTGAAGGTCTACAGCTGATTGAGGCCAAAATCATAAAATCTGTTAGAGAAACAAGGCAAAAATCATTAGAATTTCAGTAGACTTCTCAACACAAACTTTAAAGACAAGGAGAGATTGGAATGAAGAGTTGCACATCCTAATAGGAAACCATTTTCAATTCAGACTAATATATCCTGCAAGACTATCTTTTAAAGTTGATGGAGAAATGAGATCTTCTGATGACAGAGTGTGGAAAAGTGCTGACCAAAGTAATAACTGAATCTGAGTATGCTGAGAAAGGAACTTTGAGGAAGAGTCCCCATGCTCCTAGAATGCATGGTTAGGATTTAGGGCAAAATCTGCTTTACAACAGTCAGCAGAATTAAGAGCAAGTTTCTGTCAAAGTTGTTTGCTTTGGCTAAAGTATTCCTTCTGACCTAATAATATTGTTTAAACTAGGTGTATACATGTCCCATAACAAGCGATCCTTTTCTGGCCCTATTTCTATGACCAAAACTCCTATAAAATATGTTGCAAAATGATTTTTTCCACGTCTTTTTTCTCATGTCCTTGAGATCTAGGCTGAGAGGCAAAGAGACCTCTAAAGCTCTCTTATGCCCAGTTAGTAGTCTCTCTGAGTTATTGATGCTTGAACCTACTCTTGAGTTATCTTTCTTTTTATATATAGCTATAGTCACACACTGTGGCTAAAGAGGACTTTAAAAAAAAATTCATGACCACCGAACCAATACTCCAGAAAATTCTCATGGACATCCTGAAAAGAAACAATGTCAAAAAGTCTAACAGGATGAATACATCAGGCAGGTTGAATAGTTAAGCAGAAGGGAAAATAAATTTGCCACAGGAAAATAGTGTATTCTCAGATGTAAATCAATATATTTTAGTAATAACTTTCAATTTGAATGGTCTCAATTCCCCATTCAAAATATATAGATTGGTAGACTGTATCAAAAGCAAAACCCAACAATACATTGCATAAGGAAACACATTTAGTCCAATAGGAAATTCATAGACTAAAAAACAAAGGATGGAAAATAATATTTCATGCAAAATGAGCCCCAATATAAGATCATGCATCCTATTTTCAGACAGTAGTCTTCAAGCCAAAACTAATCAGCAGAGACTAAGAAGGTCAGTATATATTGCTTAAGGGAACAGTGCAACAGAAAGAGGTAACAATTATAATCATATGTGCACCAAACATCATAAAATAAATATTATTGTGCATAAAATTTTAGATAAACCTCAACAAAATTACTGTGGAAAAACTCAGTAACCACCAATTACAAATCAATCAACTAGACAGAAAATCAGCCAGTATCAGAGTTGAAACAAATATGTGTTTGAACAGATGCGCTTTATAGATATATACAGAATGTACACCCCATGAATAGCTGAAAATACAAATTCTCAGAAGCACATGGAACTTCCACCAAATAGACCACTTTCTAGCCATAAATCTGGCCTACACAATTATGAAATGATTGAAATTTTATCATTCATGCTATCAGATCAGAGCACAATTAATATAGAAATCAATGAGAAAAGAAACCATAGGAATTATGCAAAAACATAGAAATCAAATAATATAGTCTTAAATAATCAAGGGGTCACACAAAAAATCAAGGAAGAAATTAGACAGTCCCTAGAATAAAAAATAATGCCATTCCCACACACTAGAACCTATTGGGCATAATGACAGCAGTGTTACACAGGAAATTAATAGCTCTGAGTGTCCAAATCAGAAAAACAGAACAAGCCCAAATAAATAACCTAATACTGCTTATCAACATCTAGAAAAATAAAAATGTTACAAATCGAAAGCTAGTACAAGGAAACTATGAAGATCAGAGCAAAAACTGATAAAATTTGGACTAAAAAGATACAGTGAATCAATGAATGAAAAAGCTGGTTCTCTGAAAGAATAAACAAAATAGACAAGCCTTAGCTAATTTTAGCAAAAAAGAAAAATAAAAAAGTGAAGACTCAAATTGAATTAAAAATGAAAAATGCAAAATTTTAGTGGACATTGCCAAAATCAACAAGAGGATTACTATGAGAATCTGTACTGCAATAAATTTTAAAATGTGGAAAAATATAGCTAGATTCCTAGATATATAGGAATGATAAAAACAGAACCAAGAATGCACAAAAACTCTGAATAATACAGAAAATGCCAATGAATTTAAAACAGTGATAACAAATCTACTAACTAAGAAAAGCTTGGGACCGGATAGATTCACCACTGAAGTTCATAAGAACTTTGGGAAAATCTATTGCAAATAGTCCTAAAACTCTTTAATCAATCTGATAGAGAAAGTACACCACTCCGAAAATCATTCCTGGAAGCTAGCATTCACCAATTTTAAAAGAAGACAAGAACCTAAGTAGGAAAGAAAATTAAAGACCAGTGTCTTCAATGAATGTAGATGCAAAAAACCTCAAGATATGGGTAAACAGAATGCAAGAAGTTATCACAAGTGTTAAATATCATGACCAAGTAGACTACATCCCAGGGATTAAAGGATGGTTCAACATAAGCAAATAAAAGATTGTAATACACCACATGAACAGAAGAAAGCATAAAATATCATTTGACTATGTCAATAGATGCAGAAAAAGCCTTTGACAAAATCCAATACCCAAGTGGACATGATGAGGCACATCTGTATTCCCAGCACTTGGGAAGCTGAGGCAGGAGGACTGCCACAGATTTGAGGCCAACATGGGATACATGAAGTTAAGGCCAGTTTGAACTGCATTGTGAGGTCCTATTTCAAAAGGTTAAAAATATTCAACATCCATTTGTGATTTTAAAAAAAACTGAGGAAAATAAGTACACAAGATTTTGTCTCAGTCTGACACTGATGACCAACCAACTGCTAAACATCAGATTAAATGGGAAAAAGCTGAAAGCTTTCCCTCTAAAATCAGGAGCAACAAAATGATATATTCTAGTTGCATCCATTTACCTATAAAAGCCTCGAGTTTATCCTTTTGATCAGACTAGCATGTGTAAACATTGTATCGTCTCCCTAGTGTGAAAAACTGAAAGAGTAAATAAGATCCAAAATCTGCAACAGATAACATCAAAGGGAAAGAGACTGCTCAAAAGGAAAGAACAACTGTGATGAAAATGTGGAGAAACTGTGGAGAAAATGAGGAAGGAAAGACAAAAGATATATATAGATGTATGTATATACCTATAGATATGTATATACCTATAGATATGTATCTATATATAGATATTTAGTTAAGATAATTATACCAATTTCTTTCAGTTTGTTGAAAAGAATGGTTTGTGTTTTTATTGTTTGATCAATTTTGCATACCTGTATCTTATAATCTGAGCAACTACTTTGAAGATAATAATGCTCAATATATTAACCATTGTTAATTTCCTATTGTTATGAAAATCTCTATCCCTGTTTTTATTGTTTTTCTCTTTAAAATAAAAAAAGAAAATGATAGTCACTATCACTACTCATGATCAATATAGTACTCTATATATTAGCCATAGCAATCAGGCAAAAGAAGATATAAGAAGATATGTATAGGTATTATTTGCCAACAGACATTTTACTCTGTATAGCAGATCCAAACAGTTACACCATAAAGTCCCAGAATTAATAACCAAGTTCAGCAATATAACAATACCAATTCAACACACAAAAATGAATAGTGTTCCTGTATATTGACAATCAACTCACTGGGAGAGAAATTAGAAAAATGTTACAATTCCCAGTGCCATCATTTCCAGATGAACAAGATCTGAGGGAGGTCACTGCTAAAAATTTGCCCTTCAGACCGAAATCAGAGAACAAAGAATACCAGTAAAGTTAACTCATTAGATAAAGTCAGCACTACTGTTCTGTTCCTGTATATTGACAATCAACTCACTGGGAGAGAAATTAGAAAAATGTTACAATTCCCAGTGCCATCATTTCCAGATGAACAAGATCTGAGGGAGGTCACTGCTAAAAATTTGCCCTTCAGACCGAAATCAGAGAACAAAGAATACCAGTAAAGTTAACTCATTAGATAAAGTCAGCACTACTGTTCTTTTGATTTGTCATTTCTCTTTCTTTCTCTTCATAAAAAGATTTAAAAGACAAACATATAAACATTTATACATTGTATAAAAACATACATTGTGTGACCATTAGCACAGGTCATACAATGTGTAAGATGCAATATGGGATATCAGTAACATAAAATGGGGAAACCAAGCTATACTACAGGATAATTTTTATATACTGTTGAGGCAAAGTTGGTGTTATGTCAATCTAGAGTGTTATAAATTTAAGATGTTAATGTCAACTGTATAATAATAACTAGAAAATAAAAATATATAAAGAAGAAAAGTGAATCCATATGAGATAAAAAAAATTCTATTCAACAAAGAAATAGTAATAAAGACATTTGGCATAAAAAGCATAATTTATGTAGGAAATAAAAAGCTAAAAGGAAAATGTTCTTATAAGTAATGACAGTAAATATAAATGAATTAAACTGTCCAATTAAAAGACAGAGGTTGGCAAAATGGCTAACTGTCAAATAACAGCCATCAAATTAAATTTACAACTAGGCCTTAAAATATATTCATATATATGTTGAAAGAACCCAAATAATCAATTCAAGTAGTTAGATTCCCCAAAATTAAAGACTCAATCAAAAATGGGCAAATGAAATTAAACACTACTAAGAAGTATAAATGGCCAATAAATGCTTGAAAAAAAATGTTCAACATCTCTAGGCAGTAGAGAAATGCAAACTCAACACTGAGATTCTATCTTACTCAAGAAAACATGACTATCATCAATCAAATGATAAAGACTACTGGGATGTTTGTAGTGTACAAGGAATATTTCTATATTGGTAGTGGTGATGTAAGCTGGCACAACCCCTATGGAAATAAGTATGAAAATTCCTCAAAAGACTAAAAATAAAAGTTGCATTTAATCAGTTATTCCTCTTCTTTGTATCTTTCAGAAAGAATTAAAGACATTACATTAGGTTGATACATGTATACTCATGTTTATAACAGTGCAATTCCTAATAGCTAAATCCTATAATTGGCCTATGTGTCCATTAACAGATGAATAAAGAAAGAAAACATGGTATTTATATGCAATGGGGTATTACTCTACCATATAGAAGGATAAATTTGAGTTATTTGGAGCAAAATGAATGCATTTTGAGATAATAATGTTAAGTGAAATAAATCCTATACACAAGCTTAAATATTTTGTGGGCTCTCCTATGTGACAAACTCACAGTATACATAATTTACAAAGCAAACTAAAAGATAATAGGAAACAGGGAGTTAAGAGTTTTTGCAAAAAGGAAAGGGACCACGAGATGGGTAGGGAATTAACAAGAATTAAGATATGCTGTGTATACAATCCAGGTTTCTATGATGGATGTAACCATTATGTACTGCACATAATGCACCATTTAAATTTTTTTAAAGTCTCAATTTAATGATTCAAGATTATACCTAAAGAATAAGAAAATGAAGAATATATTAAAACCAAAGTTGACAACAGGGAGAAGATAGTAATGATTAGAACAAAGATAAATGAAATAATGATTAGAAAAACAACAGAAATAAATTTTTTTTGAAAAGATCACCATAAACTACAAAACTTTATCTGTTTAATTCAAGCTTTTTTTGTAACAGAGTCTCACTATGTAATTCAGGATATCCTTAAATTCACTATGTAGCCCAGGCTGATCTTGAACTCACTTTGAACCTCCTGCCTCAGTCTCCCAAGAGATGGGATTATAGACATGTACCACCATGCCTGGATTAGCTACAAATCTTTGAACTAGACTTATGCAAATACTAATATCAGAAATAAAAGTGAGGTTATTATTACTAGTCTTTTAGAAATAAAGATTGCAAGACAATACTATGAATATAAGAGAATGCTGTGAATAATTTGTTGTATGACAAAAAATTAGATGGAGGAACACATTTCTAGAAATATATAAAATATTCAAAGGAGACTCAAGAAGAAATAGAAAACCTGAACAGACCCAGAAGTAAAGAAACTAATTGAAAACTTCCCAATGAATAAATTGACTGATGAATTTTATCAAACATTTAAAGAGTTAACACGCATACTTCTCAAATTCTTCCATAAAATGTCAGAGGAGGGAAGACTTCCTGAATCATTTTGAGGCTAGTGTTAACCTAACACTCAAACCAAAGTCATCACAGGAAGATAAAGCCACAGACCAATGTCGCTTACAGATGCCAAAACATTCAGTAATATGTAGCCAAGAAAATATGCAGCACATTATTAAGATTATATACCATAACCAAGTAGAATTTACCTCAGTAAAGCAAGGGCAGTTCAGCATATGAAAATCAAATAATGTAATATACCATATTAATATAATTAAGAGGAAAAGCACATAATCATACCAGTTGATGAAGAAAAACTATTTGACAAAATCTAACACCTTTTCCTCATAAAAGTACTCACCAACCTAAGAATAAAAGGGAATATCCTAAACACGACCCCCCCAAAAAAAAACCATTTATGATAAACTTACAGAGGACAATATACTCAATAGAGAAAGACTAAAAGCTTCCCCCTCTAATATCAGGAACTGGATAATGCTTTTATGCAACACTAGACTTTAGTCAGAACATTTAAGCAAGAAAATGAAAAGCATCAGACTTGCAAAGAAAAGAGTAAAACTATCTCTACTCAGAAATTATATAATTTTTGTATATAAAATATTCAAAAGAATCCCCAAAATAAGCCATTAAAGCTAATAAATGTATTCAGCTTTGTTTCACACTCAGTTTTTTTTTTTCATTTTTGAGCACCTAGTATATTTCAAGCTTTGGAATACTCATTCAGTTTTGTCAGTGAACACTTTGGCCCAAAGAAGCTTTGAAAAATGATGACACTTCTCAAAAAAAGTACAAATTGCAAATAACTATATGAAAAATTGTTCAACATCACTGATTATTTGAGAAAACAATGCTAAGATTCCATCTCACTCGAGAAATGACTATTAAGAGAGCAACCAAAAACAAATGCTGGCAGTGTTGTAAAAAAGGAACCCTTGTCCGCTGGTGGTGGGAGTGTAGACTTGTGCAACCACTGTGGAAATCTGTGAAGATTCCTCAAAAAATTAGGGCTAGAGGTTTTATTTGACCCAGCTATTCCCCTCCTTGGTATTTTCTCAAAAGAATTAAAAGCATCATAACATGGAGATATATGAGCACCCATGTATACAGCAGCATAGTTCATAATAGCTAAATCTTGAAAATAGCCTAAATGCCCATCAATGATGAATGGATAAAAAGAAATAGGGTTTATTTTTGCATAATTGAATAGTAAAGAAGGATAAAATTGAGATATTTATAGCTAAATGGAGGACCTTGAGAACATACTCTTAAGTGAAATAAATTGGATGCACATGTCTAAGTATCACATTGTGTCTCTGTTGTAAGAATCTGAAAATGTAAATAAGAACAAAAATGTACAATAGATATTGTTAAGTAAGAAGTAATTGTTCCAAATGAAAGGGGACTTGCTGGGGGAAGTAACGGAAAAGAAAAATTAAAAAAAAGATAAAATGGAAACAAAGCTTTGTAAATAAGGAGGTGAAAAGGGGAGGGGAGTGGAAAAAAAGAGTAAGATATATTGTGTACAGGTACAAATACCCTATGGTGAATATGATCCATATGTATATCTGAATTGTACCAATGCACTTAATTATTCCTTCAAATTCACTATTTATTTCCCTAAGCAAATGCTATGCTTAAACATCCCCCAAAGGGTCTGTGATTTTGAAGCCTTAGTTGCCAAAGTGATGTTACTGGGAAGTGGTTGAACTTTTAGGAGTAGAAGTTAATAGTAGGTCACTGAATCTATGCCCTCAAGTTGTTACTATAGGACTTTGGTCTCTTCCACTTTGCTCTAATTTCTGAGTAATGAGATGGGAAATTTGGTCTTCTTGTATTGTTATCACGATATACTGGTTTATCCAGAGGCTCAAAGCAGTGATGCCATTTGATTTTACACTGAAACCTCTGGAATAATACCTAATATAAACCCTTTCTCTTTATAAGTCATTATATAAGCAGAAAGTTTACACACTAAATAATAGCAACGAGTTGAAAATCTGGCCAGGAGTTTAGCTCAACTGCACAAACGCCTGCTTGGCAAGTGCAAGGTCATGAGTTCAATTCCTGGTGCAAAAAAAAAAGAGTTGAAAACCACAAATAGTTGAGGTCTTATTTTCAGAGGCAACAAGAAATGGGTAATGCTGGGGGGGATATCTTAGTCTGTAGTCAGACTTCTACAGATGATGCCAGACATTCAAAGACAGTTGAGGCATTTGGAGCTTGCTAAAAGAAGAGGGGGAGCGTATAGAAACTTACTGAATACTTTAGGTACAGTATAAGGATTGAACACCCCATACATAATGAAGAAATTATAGAGAGGTTTGTGAATTCTGGTTTTCTGTAAACCAAGAAAGGCCGCATTGAATGTGTTTTCTCATAGACTTTGTTAGAAA
Organism: Dolichotis patagonum; assembly: GCA_004027295.1. Taxonomy (NCBI): domain Eukaryota; kingdom Metazoa; phylum Chordata; class Mammalia; order Rodentia; family Caviidae; genus Dolichotis; species Dolichotis patagonum. Next base: position 14,987 of record PVJX010030434.1, read on the forward strand.
AGAAAAAAAGCCAAAACATTAAATACAGCAAGCCAGTAATCTCAATGGTACTGCTGAAGTTTATAACCTGTTAAGTTTTACTAAGTAACACAACTCAAGATAGACTGATAGGGTGTTATAGAAGAAAAATCAAAATAATCAGCTAATGAGTGTTGGTATTGGAAAAAATTATCTGTGCTTCAGTTTATCCATCTTTATAATGAAGAACAGGTTTAAAAGAATTTCATATTAGCAAGAAATTCTTAGTCCAGTCTCTGCTATTGAGTATCTGTATGATTTTAGAAAAATTCCTAGCTGATTCTGAACCTGTTTATTCATCTGTCCCATGTGAACTCTAAGATATTTCCCAAGCTGAGGATTATATGAACGGATAACATTTTCAGTTTTAAAAATTCTTGAGTTGTTATTTAAAAAGCTTGTTAAGATATAACCTTAAATCTTCAAGGATATATTTTAGGTTCTTATATGTTTGTTTTTAATTATAACCATCTTCTCCTCTTCCTTTTAGAATGTTTAAAACAATGAAAGACAATTGGCAATTTATACTAGCAAATATTCATTGCTTATCTCATGCAGGAAACCAACTTTGTTGTGTTTGTATTGTAATACCAATCCTTATACTTCAATTGAGATCATGAGGAGCCTGTTCAACCAGCAAGGAGGCACATTAGATGAAAATGTCAAAATGTATGGGATTCACTGTGTAACCATACATGGAAGGTTTTCTGGCAAACTGGATCTGCATTTTCTCATGGCAGTAATCATATAGAATAAAATAACAACTTCTATTTTGATAAGGCAAATGAGAATTGTATTACCACACATGGAAAGTCATCAGTACACACTGTGCCAAAGCAAGGAGGAAGATGAAGAGGAGTGGCCAGAGTAGCAAAACTCAAAATTGTGGTCTTGTAACTTAGAATCCTTAGACAATTTCAGTGAGGCCAAAGGCTGTATATATTTATCTTTATAATCTTTTATGGGTAAACCTGAAAAAAAGTCTTTCACAATTAATATAACTAATATTTGTTGAGTATTTACTGTGTGTCAAATACTATTTGATTCATCACCCAAAACATCTTTAAATTTTCATAATAAAACACTAATTATTCATGAGAAAATGAGGCAAAAAAATCATTTGTTAAATGTCACACAGCTGATGAGTAACAGAGTCAAAGTTCGAATCTAGGTCTGTCTGAATCTAAGGCTCATGCTTTTTTCTTTATGTATCAATGATATTTCTGCTTATTTTGAGTTATCAGTACTTTAATACATTAAAATGTTTAACTATTGTACTTTAACAGTGGAGATTTAGATTTCTGTAGGAAATTTCAGATACATCAATCTCATTGTAGATATATTATGGAATGACAGAGGATTAATGTGTCTAAAAGCAGTTGAGGAAAGAGTAACAAAAGGTCTAGTTGCAAAAATAAATATCCATGGAAGTAAGTACAGATATTAAAGAAGAAGCAGCTATCAGTGTTCTCTGTGTTGATAGGAAAATGGAATCACAGAGAGGTGATATCATCTAGTCTACATTATAAAAAGGCTTGAGAACTTGAGCTAATTACTAACACAGCTAATAGCTGTAACACAGAATTGGGTTCTAAAAAGGCTATTTTTCTATTTCTTTTTCTAGGTCTGTAAAATAAGAATACTACTCATAGGTGTCTATATTGTCAGCCTCAAAAATATCTATGTTTATATATTATAGGGGTGTTAGTTTAAGTCAGGGGTACAAATTCAAGGGCCTACAGGAACTAGGCAGATAATATTAAAAATGGGCTGAAAATAGGACTGTTACCCGTATGGGTAAGTTTGTCACATCGGTATGGAGCAACTATTATATAGTTAACCCTAGCTGATTATTGTACTGCTAGGAGAAAATACAGGTCTAGTATTGCTAGAGTTCTTGATGTTTCAGAATACTTTTGTACAGTGGCTATTTTGCTTAGAGAAAACAATCTTAAATTAGCTGAATTTTTATGAGTTTCTTGTTTAAACATTGGCAACTAAGTCAACAGTTTAAAATTTAATGAAATTGTACTTGTTGGGCCAAGATCTGTCTATAAAATGATACTTTGAGGTATTTAATACAAGTAAAAAGGATGATAGATAATGACTACTTATTGAAAGCAATTTTTTTTACCATGGATCAAACTCATGAACTTGCACTTACCAGGTAAGTGCTTGAGCCACTGAGCTAAATCCCTGGCCCAGAAATTTGTTCTTTACAAATCCCTTGCACATTCATTGTTTTTAAGCTCCTAGTGATTGCTCTGAAGGATAGGTATTATTATCTTCATTTTGTAGAAAAGGAATCTGAAGTTCCAGAATATTCCTTTGCAAACACAGTGCTTCAAGTTTTAAAAGTTTGTTACTGCTAGTTCCTCCTCCTTCTTGACAGCTGTCCCAAATTTAAGATGATGGGTGTCTTCTTTTGTACTGACCCCCTTCTACATAGTTGACACTTTCTCACACTGAATGTATTTTAGGTCTTCCCAATTCTTCTAGTGCTTTCCCAGAAAATTTCCAAACTGATAAGAAAACATGGTCATGGATCTCCAGCAGGAAGTCTTCATTAAACTGAAACATGCAAGAAAACCATTCCATTAATTGACAAATAAAATTTAGGAATAGGGTGAAGATAAGGGACACATTTTTAGAGTCCTCATCTAAGTGGCCACACTTGACAGATGAAAATAATGTTAAAAAAAGATATTGATTAACAGAGCATATGGATTTACATTGCTGAAATAGGCTATAAGAAAACCTCCTTTGTCTTGTTGGCATTAGCAAGAAAATGCCTCATGCCAAAATGCCAGCCAAAATCTCAGAGCTAGTTACTCCCAGAAGGCCTGTTATCTTTCACTGTCATTTAGACTGTAAGTGTTTTGGTCATTTAGTTTATTTTCTCATACCCTTTTTCCAACAAAACTTTCTGCAATGATGGAAATACTCTACAGTTGTGCCATCAATATGGCAATCACTAATGGTTAAGCACTTGAAATGTGGATGCTGTGACTAAGAAACTGAAATTTTAATTGTATTTCACTTTTATTAATTTAGCCATATTTCATTCAATGTGCAAAAAGACCACATCTAATTTTTTTACTGCACATTGTTTGTCACAAGTAGGTATTTAAGAAACATTTACTAAATGCATGAACAAAAACATCATCCCAGAACTAATGCTTTCCTCCCCTCTACTGCCCTTTTTTTTTTTTTTAACCAATCTTACCAACCTCAGGAAATCCTGTCCCACTGGAAATCAACATGGCATCCTTAGCCTCCATGACGAATGTTCTCTGTCTTTTTATATAACTGTAATCTGGTTCAAGAAGGATACCATCTCTCCTTGGGGCCCAAATTAAATGGATAAAACTCATCGTTCCATTTTCTGCATACCATAATCCTAAAACAAGACAGAGGTGCAATTGATTTTCTTCTTGCTCATATTTCTGCTTCTATAGTATCCAAAATTCTGTTTCATTCACATACTTAAAAGCACTTCTATTATGAGTCATACTGATTAATTTATTTATCTACCCTTTGTTCAATACTGTCTTCTACCAATCTCTGACTCATTACCTATAGATGTTTTTACTCCTAAGTGTTTCTCTTTGATACTGATGCTGATGGTCTACACTGGCTAAACTAATGACTAACCCACTCATATCTGGTTATCATTACATGCTATCACCACTGATTTTTCTTTTTTTAAAAGAAGGAGAAAGGAAACATTATCTGATTCAGTCACCATACCTGCCATTGTGACTGGTCCAATGTTTTCTGATGAAGCAGTATGGACCCAAGTGGCTAGGGAGTGGTAATCAAATAAAATTAAACAGATGAACATAAGTGGATGAAAATAAGTCTGGAATTTTAAATTCTTTATTTTTTATTTTGATTTTAAAGAGGGTAAAACAAAACCTAACAAAACAAAACAAAGCAGATCTGAAGAAAATCAAAGTAAGACAACAGGAGATATGCAGTAGTTACCATAATGTCTCATTTTCTTCTAAATAGTTGTCTATATCTTCACACATGATGAATTCATACAAAACATAATAGTATGAAACTGACCAGAGCAGAGTAATGAAGGCATTATAGGCCTTCAAAACCAGACAATAAAACAATCAACAATGGCTACTATGATGTCTCTTGTTCTTTTCAAGATTTTTGTCAATACCTTCACATACATTGAAATTAAACAATACAGAAAAGACTAAAACTACTCTGAACAAAGATTAAAAGCATTACTGGATTTCACAGCATGACAATATGGAATCAGCAATGGATACCATGATGTCTTTCTTTCTTCAAAGTGGCAGTTCATTTCATCATGCATAATATAATCAATTCTTGTAAAGAGTTTAGGAAAAGTTCTAGGCATGTAAAGCCTCTACATGTATATCTATCCTTCCTGCATTAGAGAGAAAAACAAAGAAAACAAAACAGATTACTAAAAAAAACAAAAAATGAAAGACAAATAAATAAAAGTAACAAAGAGCCCAAAATGGTGATAATATAGGTCTTCAAAATAAAGTGATAGAGAACTCAGGGGGTGGTGACCATGCAGGAGGACTCTTGGCCTATTTGAGCTGGCCTGGGAGAGCTTAAAACCAGCACTGCCAGTGGTTGAGTTCATATCCACCACCCCACCAGGACAGGGGATTTTGCTCGGGGGTTCCGCCAGTCCTAGTTCTCCATGCCCAACTTCCTCCTCTCAACTTGGGGAGTTGGGACTGTGCAAGGTGAGTCTCAGGGCCCCAGAGAGAGTTGGAGATCTGCACTCCACCATGTGAGTTTCTGGGGAGTTACTGGGGAAGCTGGACTGGGTCCAGCAGATTCCAGGGACTCAGTCCACCATGCCCAGTGGCCTTCTTTCAGTTCAGGAGGCAGAGACAACACAGGAGGACTTTAGGCCTATTTGGGCTGGCCAGGGGAGAGCTTAAGACCAGCATTGCCAGTGGTTGAGTTCATAACCACCCCCCTAGGACAGAGGATTGTGCCCCAGGGGTTCCTCCAGCCCCAGTTCACCATGCCCAGCTTCTGCCTCTCAATTTAGGGAGCCAAAAGCCTGAAGGGGAGGTGAGACTACTCCAGGAGCGGAGAGTGCAGAAGGTGAGTTGCCACACACTCAGAGTAAGCTTTGTAACACCACTCAAAGCAAAGACATAAAGAAAAATGATAAAAGGAAAGACCAAAAGGCATGTTCAAATCTCCAGCCCATCCCAAGAAAGCCTAGGAGCCATGTACACAGAAGAAAATAGAAGCCATACACCTGAAATGACTGAAATGACATCAACAGAAATACAGAAGTAAATCGGGGAAGCTATGGAGAAATTCAAATCAGAAATAATTTCCCAGGTAAAAAAAGAAATGATAAACATAGTAAAAGAAATATTGAACACATCTAATGAAGACACAGATAAAAAATTAGAGGAACAAAGCAAACAGATAGAATCCCTGAATGAACACTATAAGAAACAAGCAGAATACATAAAGCAGATTCAAAGAGATATACAGGAAATCAAAAATTCTATTCAAAGCTGCCAAAACCACCTCAACAAAAGAGAAGATAGAATTTCAGACTCGAAGATAAGATTGCAGCTAGTGAACAGGAAAGGAAAGATCTTTTAAAAATAACAAAGAATCAGGAAATAACAATTCAACAGCTGCAAGATGATACAAAGAAAAATAACAAGATTAATAGGGATAAATGAAAAAGAAGGGGACAGCCCAAAGGATATAAAGAGAATATTTACAGAAGCAATAGCTGAAAACTTCCCAAACATGAGAATGGTAACTGACATTTGGATTAGAGAAGTATACAGAACTCCAAATAGCCATAAAAAATAAAACTACACCTGGACATATAATAATCACCATCCCAGAAATTCCCCATAAGAACAGAATAATAAAAACTGTTAGAGAGAAAATACAGATCACCTATAAAGGAAAACCTACAAGAATCACAGCAGACTTCTCAACACAATGAAGTCAAGAAGAGCATGGAGTGAAGAATTTCAGAGCCTAAAGTAAAACCAATTACAACCCAGACTGACCTACCCTGCAAACCTGTCCTTCAAAATGGATGGAGAATTAAGATAGTTCCATGAAAAAGAACAGCTGAAAACCTTCATGAACACCAAAAAAACCTTACAATGAATACTGAAAGACATTATAGATACACATAGGATAAAACCACTAAGAAAGGCAGAAATTAAACAGAATGGAAAGGTAAAGATACAACAGCAGAAAGATAACATGTCAACAATAAACCAATATATAGCAGTTACAACCATTAATGTAAGTGGCCTCAACTCACCAATCAAAAGAGACAGACTGACAGAATGGATCCAGAAACAACATCCAAACATATGCTGTCTACAAGAAACCCATCTAACCTAAAAGGAAACTCATAGACTGAAAGTCAAACATGGAAAACAATACTTCATGCAACAGGAAAACAAAAACAAAGCGAAAGTAGCTATCCTGTTTGCAGACAATGTGAACTTCAAACAAAAAATGATCCAAAGAGATAAAGAAGGCCACTACATATTAGTTAGGGGAAAATTGCAAGAGGAATAGATAACAATCTTAAATATATGTGCACCAAATTTCAGAGCACCCAGCTATACAAACCAAATATTAACAGAAATGAAAAATCAAATAAACAATAACACAAATGTAACAGGAGATTTTAACATGCCATTGACCCAAAGGAACATATCAACTAGACAGATATTCAGCAAAGAAATAGCAGAACTGAATCACACCTGTGAACCAATGGACTTGATAGACATATGTATAGTTTTGCATACAACATCACAATATACATTTTTCTCAGGACATGGGACATTCTCTAAAATAGACCATATACTAGCCCACAGAACATATTTAAGTAAATGCAAAAGAACTGCAATTATCCCATGCCTGTTATCAAATCATAGTGCTATATAACTAGAAATTAATGATAAAAGCAACTGCAAAAGCCTCACAAACACATGGAAATTGAGTAATACACTCTTGAGCAGTCAGTGGGTCACA
>PVJX010030435.1:0-16389 GCA_004027295.1 Dolichotis patagonum
TAAAAAAGAGAACTACAGGCCAATCTCCCTAATGAACACATTTGCTTTATGCATTCATCTGTTGAGAGAGATACAGATCACTTCCATGATTTAACTATTATGAATTATGCTGCTATAAAAATCCATATGCACATATGATGATACTATTACATCTTTCACTCTTCAAGAAAGATACCTAGAAAGGTAGTATCTGGGTCACATGAAATTTCTCATTTTAGCTCTTAGAAAAACTTCCATACTTATTTCCATGGTGGTTGCACTAGTTTACATTTGCACAAACAATATGGTAGGGTTCCTTTTTCACCATAGCCACAACAACATTTGTTATTCTTTGGCATCTTGATGATTGCCATTGTTTCTCAAGTAAGGTATAATCTTAGCATTGTTTTAACTTGCATTTCTCTAATGGTTGAAGATGTCAAAAATTTTCGTTTGTTGGCCATTTGTACTTCTGACAAGGGTCTGTTAGTTTCACTTGCCTGTTTCTTGAAAGGGTCTTTTATTTTGGGTGATCTAATCTTTTTGAGTTCTTCATATACTTTAGATACTAGTCCTCTGTTTGAGGAATAGTTAGAAAAAAAATGCTTCCTATTGTGTAGATTTTGTCCTTGTTTTTTCTATTGTTTTCTTTCCTGTGCAGAAGATTTTAAACTGATATAATTCCATCTGTTGATTCTCGTTATTTCTTGTTCAATTAGAATTCTGTTCAGAAAGTCTTCCCTATACCAATTACTTCAAGAGTTTTACCTATGTAATATGCCAGTAGGTTTAATGTTTTTGCTTTTAATGTGAATTAAATTTAGGAATAGGTATAGCAGTATAGCAGAGCACTTGCATAGTATGCACAAGTCCTTAAGTTCCATTCCCCAGACTGCAAAAGCAAACAAATAAAAACAAAAAACAAAAAAATCCTGATATATAAAAAATAACATGTATGGAGTACATGTGATGTTTGGATACATGCATACATTTTATAATGTTTAAATCAGGTTAAACATACCAGACAGGTTAAATGTATCTCTACAAACTCATTGTATTTCTTTTTGGTGAAAACATTTCTATTTATATTTCTGACTATTTGAAATGCTTTCTATAGTCACCCTCCTGTATAATAGTATATAGGAACTTCTTACTCCTCCCTAACTAAAGCTTGGTAACCATTGATTAATCTTCACTTCTGTTTTCCTATATCCTACTCTACCTAGCCGTGGATCACTACTGATATCCTCTGAAACTTTATGAAATCAACTTGTAAATTTCACACATGACTGTAATAATGTAGTACCAGTACCTGTCCTTTTGTGCCCAGCACACTTCATTTAATAATCTCTGGTTCTATCTAAATTGTCACCAAAGACAGAATTTCATTATTTCTTATGACTAAATAATATCACTTGAGATATGTGTACTGCATTTTCCTTACCCATTCTTTGAGTGATGAACATGTACATTTTTCTCCCATTTCTTTGTTATTGTGAATAATACCACAATAAACATGGAACATTAGATATCTCTTAAATATATAGATTTCATTTCTTTGCAGTATGTACCCAGTAGTTGGTTTGCTGGATCATATGGCAGTTTTATTTCTGAGGAACTTCTATACTTGCTTCTGTAATAGGTATACTAATTTACATTCCTACCAACAGGGTGCATCTTTCCCTTTTCTCTATGTTCTCACCAGCACTTGCTATCTTTTTTAGAATAGCCACTCTTATGGGTGTGAGGTAATATATCACTGGGGTTTTATCTTTGTTATCTGATGATTAATGACATTGAAATGTGTACCTCTTGGCTATTTGTATGTATCCTTTGTGGAATATTTATTTAGATCCACTACCATTTTAAAATCAACTTATTTGTGCTTTATTTCTTTGTTTGCTATTCAGTTCTTAGAGTTCCTTATATATTCTGAATATCAATTTCTGGTAATATATGCAACTGTTATGTATTTTCTCCCATTCTATTGTCTCTTCACTGTTTTGGTCATTTTATTTTCTATGCAGAAGATTTTTAGTTTGATGTAATCCCATCTATTTTTACTTTTATTTACTGCAAATGGGGAGTTCTGTCCAAAACTATCCTTGCCCATTCCTATATCCTGAAGTCTTTTATGTGTTTTCTTCTAGGTATTTCACAGTTTTGCAACATTAAGTCTTTATTTGATATTGAGTTATTCTCATGGCAGGTGAGAAACAAGGTCCAGCTTCATTCTTCTGCATGTGAGTATGCAATTTTACCAGCACAAACTATTTAAAAGGCTATCCTTTCTACAAAGCATGCTGTTAGTACTTTCATTGAAAATCAGTTGGTTGGGTCTAGGGATGTATCTCAGTGGTAAAGCACTTGCCTAGCAAGCACAAGACTCTGCATTCAATCCTCAGTAGAGCCAGGAGTGGTGGTGCACAACTGTAATCCCAGCACTTGGGAGGTTGAGGTAGGAAAAGCACTAAGAATTCAAGGCCAACCTGGGTTATATAAGCTAGTTCAAAGCCAGTCTGAACTACATAATGAGACCCAGTTTCAAAAAAAAAAATCCCCAGTAGAAAGAAGGATAGGAAAGAAAGAAGAAAAGAATGGAAGGAAAAGAAAGAGAAAAGAAAGAGGGAAAAAATAATTGTCTGAAGATGTGCTAGGTCTTTTCCAGGCTTTCTATTTCATTCCACTTGTTTATATATCTGTTTTCATGCCAATGCCATGCATTGCCATCATGTTTTGTTATCCACAGCTTTCTTGTATGTTTTGAAATCAGAGAGTGCAATGCTTCCTTCTTTGTTCAGAATGGCTCTTGACTACTCAGAATTTTTGTAGTTTTGTGCAGAATATCATAGAGATTTAACTATAGATTGCTTTAATAGTATGGATTTTTTTTATTGGTACCAGGGATCAAACTCATGACCATGTGCTTGCAAGGCAGGTGCTTATGCCACTGAGCTAAATCCCCAGACCCCAGATTTTTTTTAATATGGACTTTTCTAATTCATGAGCACAGGATATCTTTCAAATTTTTCAATCTACTTTCATTTCTTTCATCAATACTTTAAAGAGCCCAATTCTTAACAATATAATGTCACTAAAGAAGTCATGAAATTTCCTGATAGACACTATATAAAGGAATTTATTAGACTTAAAATGTCTATATAAATCTGTTCTTAAGAGTCAAACACATCAGTAAATTGATTTTGGATGACAGTGTTCACTCAAAATAAAATAATGTTAATAAATATAAACTGTTTAATTGACAATTTTAGTAATCTAATTATAGATTTACATGCAGTTATAAAATAATACATAATGATCCTATATATCCTTCATTTAATATTTCCAAGGTAACAACTTATAACTATAACATTGTATCATAACCTGAATATTGATAATTGATAAAATCCAACAATTTATTTACATTTTCCTTTATTTATTTGTGTATTTATGTGCATATGTTAATTGCTATACAATTTAAACACATAAATAGAGATCTGTATATACATCATAACCATGATACTGAACAGTTTCAATATGAAAATATCCTCATGTTACCAATTTACAATCACAATCACTACCATCTTCTCCACCACCTGTTTTGACTTAACCCACCAAAATCCCTAACTTTTTTCTCCCTTTCCATTATGTGTCATACCAAAAATATTATGCAAATGGAATCATATACTATATAACCTCTTAAAACTGACCTTTTTGAGTTCAACATGTATCATAGTTTGTTCCTTTATCTTACTGATTAATATTCCATGATTTGACTATATCACAATTTGCTTAATAATCCACCCACTTAAAGGACAATAGAAAGGCAGGAGCCGTGGCACATGCCTGTAACCCCTGCACTTGAGAGCGTGAAGCAAGGAGAATCACAAGTTTGAGGCCAGCCTGGGCTACAAAGTGAACTCAAGGCCAACCTGAACTAAATAGTGAGGCCCTGTCCCAAATAAAGCACTATAGGAAAATTCCAGTATTTGGCTGCTAAAAGCAAAGGTGCTACAAACATTTACATACAGGTTTTGTGCTAATATGTTTTCATTTTTGTTGCATAAATGTCCAACAGTAGAATTGTTGTCATTTGGTAATTGCATGTTTGTTTTGTAAGAGACTTAGAAAGGGACAAGGGGACAAATTTTGTACAGTAGGGAAACGGTCCAGGGGAACTAGAAAAGGGTTAAGGGTAAGGGAAAGGGGAAATGAGAGGAATAAAGATTTGCCATATGTATAGTAGCCTAACAACCCTACTCAACGTAAACATTATAAGTGATAACATACATTAAGACGAATAATGTCAACAGGTACAAAAAATATGATTGGAGAATTGGAGGAGGAAGGAATAGGGGAGGGAAGGGGAAGGGGATTTTTAAAAAAAAAAATCTGTATTGTGTACATGCAACCATTCCCCAAGATGATTATAAACAGGATGAATTTAAAACATTTACTAATAAAATAAACAAGAAAAAAACCCTGCCAAACTGTTTCCCAGAGTCATTGTATTACTGTGTATTCCTATCAGGAAAATATATATGATCTAGCTTTTTTACAGTTTTTACTATTATATGTCTTTTTTTACGACTTTTTATTTTACCGAGTCATGAAGGCTTTTAAGTGATATCTCCTCTTGATTTTAATTTGCTTTTCCTAATTGGTTGCCTAATGCTGTAAATATTTTAATTTGCCTAGTTAAAATATGCATTTCTTTTTTGGTAAAAATATTTCTTCATGATTTTGCCCATTGTTTTGTCTTTTTCTTTCAATATTGAATATTAAGAGTTCTTCATGTTTTCTAGATATAAATCTTTTGTGGCACATGTGTTACTGCAAATTTTTTTCCCAATCAACAACCTGACTTTTCACCCTTTTCACCTGAGTTTCACATAATAAAAGATTCTAGTTTTGATTTTTGAGTCTTGACTTTGTATCCAGCAACATTACTGAGTATGATTATTACATGTAGAAGTCTTTCAATGGAGTTTTGGGAGTCATCTGTGTAGAGTATCATGTCATTTGCAAATAATGATAATTTAACTTATTCCTTTCTTATCCTTATTCCTTTTATTTCTCTCTTGTCTAATTACTCTGGCTAATATTTCCAGCACTATACTGAATAAGAGTGGTGATAGTGGACAGCCTTGTATTGTTCCTGATTTTAGAGTGAAAGCTTTGAGTTTTTGACTATTTAATATGATGCTGGTTGTTCATTTGTCATAGATGACTTTTATCAGATTGAGGTTGCAACATCTATTCTGATTTTCCATAGTGTTTGTAATGTGAATGAGTGTTGGACGTTATCAAAAGCTTTCTCTGCATCTATTGAAATGACCATGTGATTCTTATCTTTGACTCTATTGATATGATATATTATTCTTATCGATTTGCATATGTTAAACCATCCCTGAATTCCTGCAATGAATCCTATAGGGTCATGGTGTATAATCTTCTTGATGAATTGCTGCATTCCATTTGCCATTATTTTACTGAGAAATTTTATCTATGTTCATTAGGCACACTGGCCTGTAGTTCTCTTTTTTGGTGGGTCTTTCTCTGGTTTCAGTATTAGGGTAACACTTGCTTCCAGGACTGAGTTAGGGAGAATTGCTTCCCTTTCAATTTCATTGAAGAATTTAAGAATGTTGGCATTAAGTCTTCTTTGAGTTTCTTGTAGAATTCAGCTGTGAATCCATCAGGACCTGGGCTTCTCTTTGTTGGTAAGATTCTAATTACATTTCCAATTTCGTTAATTGAAATTGGTTTATTCAGTGGTTTTACATCTTCTTGATTCAGGTTTGGTAATTCATATGTTCCTATGAATCTGTCCATTTCTTCTGTGCTATCAACCCTATAAGAGTAAAGTTTTTGAAGTATGTGTTGATGATCTTCTGTATTTCCACAGGGTCTGTAGTGATTTCACCTTTTTCATTTCTTATTGTGTGAATTTGAATTTATGCCTTTCCTTTTTTAAAATAAGTTTGGCTAAGGGCTTATCAATTTTATTTATTCTTTCAAAGAACTAACTCTTTGATTTGTCAATTCTTTGTATTGTTTTCTTATTGATTTCCACTCTGATCTTTACAATTTCCCCCCTTCTTTTGGCTTTGGGCTTGACTTGCTCTTCTTTTTCTAGAAGTGTGAGGTATAGCATCAGGTTATTTGTGTTTCTTCTGTTTTCGTGATGTGGGAGTTCACCACAATAAATTTTTTTATGAGGACTGCTTTTTTGCATTCCACAGGTTCTGGTAAGATGTATTTGTATTTTCATTTGCTTGTAGATATTGTTTAATTTCTTCTTTAATTTCATCTGTGACCCATTGATTGTTCAGGAGTGTGTTATGTAATTTCCATGTGTTTGTGGAGTTTTTGCAGTTTTGTTTGTCATTAATTTCTAGTTTTATAGCACTATGATTAGATAATATGCATAAGAAAATTTCCATTATTTTGCATTTACTTAAGTATTTCTATGGGCTAGTATATGGTCTAGCCACATGCTGCTCAGAAGAATGTATATTCTGCTGGGATTGGGTGGAACAGTTTGTACATGTCTGTTAACTCCATTTGTTCACACATTTGATTCATTTCTTTTAATTTTCTGCTGGTTTTCTGCCTCATTGATCTGTTTCTTTGTGTCAATGGGGTGTTAAGGTTTCCTGTCATAATTGTGTTGTTGCTTATTTGATTTTACATTTCTATTAATATTTGTTTTATATATGTTTTTTGTAGCATATTTGGTGCATATATATCTCTTCCTCTTGAAATTTTCCACTAACCAGTATGTAGTGACCTTTATCTCTTTTGATCATTGTTGGCTTGAAGTTCACATTGTCTGCAGAGTAGGTATGCCTGCTTTTGGGGTGTTCCTTTTGCATCCTTGACTTTCAGTCTATAAATTTCCTTTTGGATTAAATGGCCATCTTGTATACAACACATGGTTGGATGTTGTTTCTTGATGCATCCTGCTAGTCTGTTTCTTTTAATTGGTGAATTGAGGTCAATTATATATATATATATATATATATATATATATAATGACATTTTTGTCATGCTATCTTTCTGCTGTTTGTTCTTTACCTCTCCTCTCTTTTTAATTGTTTGTGCTGCTTGGTGGTTTCTTTCTGATGGTGTTCCTGAAGTGTTAGATATTTTTATGTCTATCTAGAATATCTTTCATTATTCTTTGCAAGGTTGTTTTGGTGGTCATGAAGTATTTCAACTATTCTTTATCATGGAAGTATGTTATTTGTTCATCGATTTTGAAGGACAGTTTTTCAGGGTACTTCAATCTGCATTGAAAACTGTTTTCCTTTAGGATTTCAGCTACTTTGTGCTCTTCTTGATATCGTTGTTTGTGTTGAGAAGTCTGCTGTAATTCTGATAGGCTTTCCTCTATAAGTGATTTGTTTCTTTTCTCTAATAGCTTTTAATATTCTGTTGTTATGTTGAATTTCTGGGATGTATATTATATGTCTGGATGTTGATTTCTTTTGGTTATGGTAATTGGAATTCAATACGCTTCGCTTATTCTATGTCAATTTTTCCCCATGTTTGGAAAAATTTGTGTTATTACTTCTATAAATGTCTTTTAATATGATTTTGTTATCACCTTCTTTTTCTTTTATATCTATTAATCTTATATTGTTTTTCCTTGCATCATCTTGCAGCTGTTGAATTTTTATTTCCTGATTCCTTGTTATTTTTAAAAGATCTTTCCTTTCCTGTTCACTAGCTGCAATCTGGTCTTCGAGGTCTGAAAGTCAATCTTATTTGTTGAGGCAGTTTTGCCAGCTTTTGACAGAATTTTTGATTTCCTGGATATCTCCTTGAATTTGTTTCATGCATTCTATTGCTTTCTTATATTGTTCATTCAAGGTTTCCGTTGTTTTGCCATATTCCTATTTTTTTAACTATATCTTCTTTAGATGTGTTCAACATTTCTTTCATTATGTTTATCATTTCTTGTTTTACTTGGGGAGTTATTTCTTTTTTATTTTTTCATTATTTTGAAGGTAGTAAAATACAACAGAACAAGACAGATTAAAGCCAATTAAGACAATGCAGTGAAATTGGGACAGAACATCACAGCAGATTACTGGAATAATAGTAATAGGTACCATAGTATATCTCATTATCTTCACAATACTTGTCATTTCAATCAGGTATAGCAAAATCAAACCAAATACAGAATGTTATAGAACTTATCAAAACAGAATATTGAATAGAGCAATAAAATTAATCAGAATGAAAAAAACAGTGATAACAATATTTACCTTTGAAGAGATAGTAGAAGGAAATCCCCAATATTTGCTATATTGCATATGGACAACCTCCCAAGAGATGCTCAGACCTCTGTCTCCCATTTGCTAATGGAGGGGGAAGGATGGGATGTTTGATGCTCAGCCCACATACCAGTAGGCTCATGGCTGCTTACCAGAGAGGCTAGTGGGTTGCTTTCTTTCCCAGTGCCCTAAGCTCCAACATGGCAGGATCTCAGGAGATGCTGGCTGATTCTCTCCATGGGGTACCCACTGCTTGCTTGAGCCACAGCTACTTACCAGGGATGCAAATGGGTTGCTTTCTTTCCCAGCACCCTAAATTCCAATATGGCTGGATCTCGGGAGCTGCTGGCTGGTTCTCTCCCTGGGGCACCTGTTGCTTGCTCATGCCAAGGGTGCCTACCAGGGAAGTGAGTGGGTTGCTTTCTTTCCCAGTTCCCTAAGTTCCAACATGGCCTGTTCTCAGGAAACACTGGTTGATTCTCTCCCTGGGGAGACTGTCACTTGCTTGCACCATGGCTGCTTACCAGGGAGGCAAGCGGGTTGGTTTCTTTCCCAGCACCCTAAATTCCAACATGGTGGGATCTCGGGAGATGCTGGCTGGTTTGCTTCCTGGGGAACCCATCACTTGCTAGAGCCCAAGTTATTTCTGATCTGAGTTCCATTATAGCTTCATGTTGTTGTTTCTTTACTTCGGTGGCTATCATTTTAGAAGTTTCAGATATATGGGTTACACATTGTTCTATGTCCATGTCTCCTGTTCAGGATGGGCTGGAAGCTTTTTACTGCATTTTGTTTTTCTGTTTTGTCATTTTTCTGTGTTCCTCTGGGGCAGTTGAATGCAAAGTCTCAGTTGTTTCTTGGATTAAATATGCCTTTCTGTATTTCAGCAGGTTTCCCCAATTGAGTTTGGGACTTTAGACAGTCCTACACTTTAAGGCTCCCCAGATGAGGGGGTGTGCTGGTTGGACCTTCAGCACACCCCACATAGCTTACTGAAGCTCCCTGGTTGCTTGAGATCACTGGGCTTGGCCTTACCAAGTTCTGAGTGGGGTATTGAATTTTAACACTATGTGGCTTACACTGGGCAGGCCTTCAGCTCATGCTGCATGGCACATCAAAGCTCCTTGACTTCTTAGGACCTCTGGGTGGGGTCTTACCAAGTTCTGCACAGCATACTAAGGCTAGGTTGAGTTCACTGTGGAGGCCTTCACCTTGTGCTACTCAACACACAATGGCTCCCCCACTACCTGAGGGTTGCTGTGCCACACCCAAGCAGTACCGTACCATGTTCTGGGAAAAGACCCACAGCTGCACAGATAGATAGAGTTCTCTGTGGCAGCCTTCAGCTCACAAGCAGTGACTCCTGGCTCAAAGTTTCTAGTTTTGATAAGCTATAATTTATCAATTTTCTCATCATGGTTCGTTTAGGTATGAAGTCCAAGAACTCTTTACCTCACCTTTAGGGCCCAGCAATTCTTTCTTAAGATTTTACCAAAAGCTTTACTGTTCTATGTTTTACATTTAAGTATATAACTCCTTTGAGTTGATTCTGTATATTAATAATTTTTTAAAATTAACATATCAATTTTTTCTAGAGGCTTAGCTCATTTCTATTTCATTTATTTATTCCCTTCTTCTTTTCTTTTTTCCTTCGTTTCCTCTTTCTTTCCTTCCTTCCTTTCTTTGTTTCTCTTTCTGTTTGTCTTTCTTTCTTTCTTTCTTTCTTTCTTTCTTTCTTTCTTTCTTTTCCTCTTTTCGCCAAAAGATATAGAATTGCTCTGGCACTATTTGTTGAAAAAGCTATCCTCTCAGTTAATTACTTTTGCAACTTTGTCAATTGTATCTTGAATATAATTGTGTGGGTTGCCTATTGTATATTATTTATCTACCATACTATCTTTATTATTTTAGCTATACAGAATGTCTTAATAAAAGGGAAAATAATTACTCCCACTTTATTCTCCTTTACAAAATTGTTTCAGCTATTTTAGAATAAAGTTGTTTTTCTAAAATGCATATCATTATGGTTTTATAAAAATTGTAACAAACATACAAATAAATTTGAAGATAAGTGACATTTATAATATGCTGAGTGTTTTGATACATAAACATGATTTGTTGCTTCATGGATTTAGGTCTTATTGACTTGTCACTTCACATAGATTTTTTAATATAGTTGCATTGTAATTATTTTAGCTAGTAGCTAATGATCACTTACACCTTTATCTCAATTCAAGATTATAGCAGCTATTTTAGATAGATACTATTATCATTAGCCTATTCATACAAAGGGAAAAAACAGGTTTAGAGAAGCTGAGCAACTTACATGGTTACACACTCAATAGGGGAAAAATCAGCGAACTGAACTCAGGACAGGTTCACATAATTTCCTCTTTCCTTTCTGCTGGCTTCCCTTCAGATGCTGGACAGAGATTTTTTAGTATAGGAAATTCTTTCAATTTGTAACTAAAGAGGGAACCTTGACTATACTGAGTAGGTACTTCATGAAAATAAAGCAAGCTCTCTTTCTCTCAATCTCTCTCTCTCTCTCTCTCTCTCTCTCTCTCTCTCTCTCTCTCTCCTTGTTTTTGTACTAGAGGCATAGATTGGCTGGGGGTAGCAGAAGAAGTAATGATGAAACTCAGTTATTTCAATCTGCAAGAATAACTAAACTGGCTATGGTCTTGTACCCTAAAATATATATTGCCTATTAATTTGCCTTTAAAAGGATTCTTGTATGTCTGTAAAAATTCATATAATATTGTTCTTTTGCAATACACTGGAATCATGGACCCTCTGGTGAGTCAGATTGAGTTTCACAGCAGACTAGGAAAATTTACTTCATGCAATTGTTTTCCTTAAATGATTAAATTAAGCACATTTCCCTTGGAATTAGAACTTTCTTTTCATTTTTTAAAATAAACAACCACAAGTATATTTTTCCTCTTGTATTCTTAATGCTATACCATAGACAAAAACATTTGACAAAAACTTTGGAACCAGAATTTAGTGTTTATTAGATTCTTCTGTTTTGTTGATTAATCCAAATAAATATTTCCTCCTCTTCTGCTGAAAGGAAAAAATCTCCAGCCAATTTTTTAGATTAATTCTCAGTCTCTCTCTCTCCTTTTCCCTCTCCCTCTCCTTCTCCTTCTCTCTCTTTCTCTCTCCCTCTCTCTTTTCCCTCCAACATGTGACTCCCACATCTTGCATCTTTTTTACTGCTTTTCTCAGGTTTTTCTTTTACATTCAGATAGAAATCTCAGATATTCTAATTTCTCCAGCTTTTATTTCTCCAAAAGTGATTACAGTAAATGCCTTACACTCTTGCTCAGTGGCCTCAAGTTTTGCACTTATCTCCTTTCCATTCATTCAAAAGCTATGACCCAAACACCACTAATCCATAGACAGCAAATTATCACAAATGAGAGTTATATCCTGCCACTCCTCATCCCCAGAGAGCTCACAATCTAAGGGATTGTTTTTAGTTTCCTGTGCTTTCTTGAGCTATCTACCCACTTTTCACTTCTTAGAACACTTTTCTGGAAAAATATATGTGAGTCTGACCAGAGCTACCCTTCAGCTCTGGTCCTATGGTAGATGGGTGAAAACAAAAGGACTCAAGGCCAAGAGACTGTTGTGTTTTCTCTTTTTGCTTTTGCTTTGTTTTGGTACTGGATATTCAGCTCAAGGTCTTATCACTAAGAGCCTTGTTTTGTTTTGTTTTGTTTTGTTTTTGAGATAGGATCTCACTAAGATGCTAAATCATTCAAGTTTGGGCTCAACCCTGACATCTTTCTGCATCAGCCTCCAGAGTGTTCGAATTGAAGATGTGAGCTGCTAATGCCCTATTGCAAACTTTTTTTCAGCCCACTGTAGCCAGGATGTAATCCAAAATCTCCTGTTCACTTTGGCCAAATGCTATTCTCTGCCATGTTCAAGAATTCTTTTTGCCTGTTCAGAATTACTAGTATTTTCTAGCCATCTCATATGCTGTGAATTCTATTCCTTGCAAAGAGAAAAATTCCCTAAGGAACAGTAGCATGTAGCTGACTAGACCATAGCTGGCATTATTGGCTAAACCTCATCAAGTAGTCTGATCTGGACCAGGAGAAAACAGGTGCAAGCACAGTGAGATAGTCACAAAACTAATGCTGGCTAGATATTAGCTTCTGTCCCTCCTCATCTATCTCCATTCATCCAATTATAGAAGTAATGTGGCAGGAGGTAGCTAAACACTCTCAGAGTTGGCAGAGAAAAACCAAAGATTGCAGAAATAGAATGTATACTTGTGAGGAAGGAGAGAAAACAAGCCAGGTTTTCACATGAGAAGGGGCTCAGGGCTCCAGAAAATGTCTCCAGCTAGACAATAATTGGTGGTTAGCTTCCAACAATTCTGAGGAACAGATAAAGTCTGGTGATTGGATGAAATGGAGTCAAAGTGTAAGAGACCAGGAGCATTCTGGAAGGCATTAGAGGTAGCTTGACCAGAAGCTACCTCCTGGGGAATGAGTTGTCCTTGGAGTATTCCAGTGAATTTTACAACATGCATACCCACTGGATAAACAATTCCAATAACGACTAAACAACATTTATCAAGTCCATGCTTGATTAGGGTACTAAAATAATAAAACATGAACTAAAATCCAGTGGTGAAATTTCAATCACAGTCCAAGGCAATCACTACATCCCAGTCCCAGGTACTCAGCGGTGTACCATGCTTGATTCATGACCTCCAAACACAGCTATGTGTACACCAAAATCCTTTCCATCCTTTTCCCTGGCACACAACTAGACAACATTTTCTATTTTTCTTTGAAGTTACATGTGGTTATGTGATTGAGTTCCAGCAAACAAAAAGTGAACAGAAGTGAAAAGTGTCACTTACAGACCTTTCACTTAAAAAAAAAAACAACTCCTGAACTGTATGGTCATCTCTTTTCTCCCATTAGTGGGATGAATATTGGACTCAAGGGAACTTTGGAAACTACGTGTTTAAAATGTTACCACTCCCATCAGTAGAGGTCCTAACTCCTGCCATCACCAACTACACTTTTTTGGGGAAAAGAAAAACATTTACTTTGCTAAACCACTGGGATTGAGATATTTAAATGTATCTTTTCTTTTTTGGGGGGTAGTGAACTGCTAATCAAATTCAGAACCTCTCAGTTGCCAGGCAACTGTGCTGCTGAGCTATATCCCCAGTGTAATGTACCTGTTTTTCAAGTTATCATTAGAACTAAAGTCAATTCCTTTGCCTTCATGAAGCTTGCATCCTAGTGAATAGACAATAGAGGATTTTCCAGAATCCTATGGAAATGTAAAGAAAGATCCAACTTGGTCCAGGAAAATCACAGAAGACTTCGTATAGACTGTATATTTGAGATAAGATTGAAAGAAAAAGTATTTCCTAAAATATACAGTGACAAAGTTTGAGAGCTGCATGTGCAAAGGTCCCAAAATTTGAGAGATCAAGGAGTATAGCTGAATAACAAAAGGAAACAAGGTGGAGGAGGCTATGAGGGGCTCAAGTACTAATGAGAAATGAAATCCACCAGGCCACTGTATGGTATATGTCTATGCGACCCCAAGTATTAACATCCATGAAAACATCTGGAGTTTTGGGGTAGGCCATCATCAGACAGTCTCCTTTATAACAACAATCTAAGCCAATCTTCAGTCTAGAAGGTCAGAACTAAGAAATTAAGGCTGTGACTACAGTTGTACCTCAGTGAGGAATAAGGATTCCTATCCACTGGGTAAGGAGCCAGTGAGTGGGTTTGCCTTTGCCCTTCCCACTCAAAAGTTGCTTTTCTTCAGAGTGAAAAGAAAACCCACAGAATGGGAAAGAATTTTAGCCATGAACCCCTCAGAAAAAGGATTTATATCAAGAACATATAAAGAATTGAAAAACATCAAGCCCCCCAAATTGAAAGACCCTCTCCAAAAATAGGCAGCTGAGATGAACACACAGTATATCTTCAGATGAAGATATACAAATGGCAAATAAATACATGAAGAAATGTTCATCATCATTGGTCATTCAAGAAATGCAAAATAAATAACATTGAGATTTCCTCTCACTCTGAAAAGAATAGCTGCCATCAAGAAATCAACTGATAACAAATGTTGGCGATGCTACGGGGGAAAAATGAACACTGCTCCACTGTTGGTGGGAGTGTAGACTAGTGCAACCACTATAGAAATCAGTATGGAGAATTCTCAGAAGACTAGGAGTGGAAGCTCCATTCAACCCAGCTATTCTCATCCTGGGTATTTTTCCAAAAAAAACTGAAAAGATCTTATCACAGTTGCCAGGGATTTAGCTCAGTGGCTTAAGCACCTGCCTGGCAAGTGCAAGGTCATGAGTTCAATCCCTGGTACAAAAAAAAAAAAGATCTTATCACAGTGATATATGTGTACCCATGTTTATAGCACCACAATTTGTAATAGCTAAATCTTGGAAACAACCAAGATGCCCATCAACCGCAGAGTGGATGAATAAGATGTGGTATTTTTATACAATGGAGTATTACTCAACTATGAAGAAGAATGATCTTGAGACCTTCATAGAGAAATGGAGAAAACTTGAGACTATCCTCATTAGTGAAATAAAAAGAATCATATTTATAAATATTGCATTGTGTCTCTAGTGTTAAAAGTAATAAAAATTGTAGGAGCAATAAACCCCAAAATGTGTAATTGCTACTGTACAAAAGAGAGGAAAAGAAAGTGCTCTAAAGGATATAACTGCATGTATGTATAAGTGTGTAAGATGGATGACCATATTATTGTTTTTGTTAGATCGTGAAGCAGAACTGTTAACAGTCCCATTGTTTGAATGTGTATTTTGTATGTATTAACTTTGTAACTTGTACAACTATTTCCAAGAGACAGTATGTAAGTTATCAAGTAATGATTTCTTAGTATTTTTTGTTATTTTCATTTTTTTCCCCTTGGAATTTTGTATTGTTGCTACCCTTATTTCTATTTTGTTTTGTTTTGTTTTTAAATAAAAAATTTTTTAAAAGATGCTTTTCTTGTCAATAATCCACAGGCTCTGATCTGCAGCTATGCCATTCAAATACCTTCCAGGATGCCATTCCAAATGGGGAAGGAGTCAAAGGGAAGGAGTGACCACCTGCATTTTCTGTTGTGTCTTATTAATTTATTTTTTTCCATTTTATTTTAAAGAGAATAAGACAAAAAAGGTCATTACAGAGCAGATCGGAACCGGACAACATAGGTAACACAATATTTAACATTAAGACACAGGACATTAACAATAGCTATCACAATATTTCTTTCTCTGCTATAGTTGAGCATAGTTTCAAATACAATAATATCAAACATAACAAAAAAGTATAAAACCATTCAAAGAGTGAAAGATTTACAGGACATTCTGAACCAAATAACAGAGAATGATCAATGGGTACTATAATATCTCATTTTCAATAAAAATTTTGTTTATACTTTCACACATATTCAAATCCCAATAATGTCTTATGAATTTCAAATGAGTAGTCTTACTCAATGCTTCAGATATTCCAGTGCAGCCCTCCAACATTCTGAAATTAGTCTAAATGGATTTGCTCCATGCAAGAAGACAAAATGAGGGTAACTCTGATCTAAGGAGTTGGAGAGTAAGTAAAATTATAGACAACTTTGAGATCACCCCAGCTCAAATGCCTTGTATAACAGATGAGAAAACAGGTTCAGGAACAGTAAAGCTAATTATGTTGGAAAATTGTGATTCCAAGGCAGGAACACTCAACATTCAGCCAAAATATTACAGACAAGAATCAGTCACATGGTTTCTGTTTATAAACTCTCCTTTAGACTGTAGGTGTATGGATGTAGTGTCTGGGGATAACTGACAGGAAAAAAAAATAATTTGAACCTGAGCTTCTACTTCCTAGAGCAAATAGAAAATTACATCTCTGATTTGATATGGAGAGTGGTAAGGAAGGACTTCTGCCCCAGATAGTCCTCCCCATTTACCTGCTATTTCAGGTCAGTATTGCCCTTCCTGGGGACTGCTTGCAAAATAGCCATGGAAAGAAAATATACTCTTTTCAGCCACTAAAATCTTATGAATAAGGTACACATTTATTTTCCAGGGTTC
>PVJX010030436.1:0-22052 GCA_004027295.1 Dolichotis patagonum
TTTTTTGTCAATTGAACAGGAGATTAGCTACTGTTTATTCTCCCGTCTTATCAATGAAACTCATATTCTTAAATTGACAAGTTTCTTAGGCAAGTTAGGTGCACTGGATGTAACCTTTAAGGTTGACATGGGCTCAAACTTGGCCTAAAAAGATTCATTGACCTGAGGAAATTTCTATAAATGATCATTTCCTATAATTGATAAAATATTATCATTTAATAATCACATTTAAAACTTATATTAAGTGTAAATCCCAATGACTTTCCCTCACTTGTGAAGTTGGTGGGGATAAGCCATTTTGTTTTGTGATATTAAATTTAACTATGATAGTTAATTAAAAGACATATTCATTAAAAATATTTTAATTTAAAATATTCTGATTTCTAAAGTGTGTTAGTTTATCAATTATTTTTGTTTATAAATAGATTTTAATAGCTTTCTAGGAATATCTAAAGGAAAGTGATTTTTCACCTTTAAAATGACATACTTTTGGTACTTTGAGATTTGAGAAAGCTGCCATGTATATTAATAAATCTAATAAAATAAAGAAATCAATTATAAATCTGGTTGTTCTATAAAAGTAGAATGCACAAAAATGTGTTGTGTCTTATACTAAGATTTGGAGAAAGTGTGTTGTGGCAAATTGCAATTTATGATGCTTTATTTCTGTAAAGGACACAAAATTTGAGGAGGATCAAATAATCACAGCATAAATGGAAACAGTTTATCATTTTTCAATTAAAGTAGTATTGTTAGTTGTTATTGACATAGGGTCTATATCAATTACATGTGAACTAAAACACTGGCAAACCTGACCCATCAATAAATAAATATACTGAATAGAATGCCTTTTAATGTGAATTACTTGCAGTGTAACACCCTTCTCATAATGAAAGGGATTTTAACTATATTTAAAAATACAGTTTTGTGATTATGAACAGTAATTGCATTGCTCCTTTTGTTCACAGATTTTTAAGATAAGCAATCACTTTTATATACAATTTGCATAAAATAACAAATTGCCAAGGGAATTGAGAGACATACTGGCTAGTACAGTACTAATTTAGTTAAAGGTTTGGAGCAGCACAGGTTTAAATGTTAAGTAGGGATACAAATAGCAAAGGAGCCAGTAAAGAATTAAAGTAATAGAAAGTAGAGTGGCACAAAAAGTTGAATAAAAAACTAAGATTTTTTTAAAAATCGCCTAACAAAACAGGAAAAGATTCATCTGAGTCTTAGATGTAATAGTTTATCAAGTACTTAAATCTGCAATTTAAAATGAAACATAGGATGCATGTGTATATAACTTCTAGTAACCTGATAAACAAGTTGTTTTAACAAACCCAGAGACCACTAGAGTTAGTATATAGAGTAAAGTAAACAAAATTTCCAAATTGTGTAGTCTATTAATGGACATAATTTTCTTTGGGATCACGTTTTTCAACTCTTATCAAGGTTTCTGTTGCAATGGTTTTCCTACCATTAATGAAAAGGACTTTTTCTAAATACTGCTACCCTTTGAAGAAAGTATTATTTGTTCTGTTAGGAAGGGGAGTTTTATTTAGTGTTTGGACATGTAATAAATAACCAACAGTTAGCAAGCAAATAGATAAACAGTTTGTAATTGCACGTGAGTGACAGGTTTATATTTTACAGAGCAGGACCTTATGATGCTTTCTCCCTGTTTCATACCACACAGAACACACTTTTTTGCTTTGGAATTAGCTACAGGGTAGCAAAGACTTCAAATGCAAAATACAGTGTTCCTTATCAACAAGGCAAAATTCATTTAAAGGTTGGCAGGGATGGGTGGTGAAAAATACCCAACGCTTGTCTCCAGCTATGTTCTGTCTCAGCTTCTTGCCAGGGTTTGAGCTGTGCAGCTCTCACTCCTTTGCTGTTGCTTTTTGCCCTCTGAGCTGTGATGAAAATGAACCAAGATGAAGTTGTCTGCTGCTCCTGCCTTTATAACTTATATATGCAGCCCTCTTCCCCCATCTCATAGACTAAAATCTTGTTTATGTCTCACAAACAGAGACATCATTTTTGCTTTGAAGGACCTGTTCTAACCATGTCGAATTGTTTAATTTCATAATGCATAATGAGCAGTCTGACTAGTTTTGTTGTTTTTTGCAATGCTGCGAAGCAAACCCAGGGCTTTGATAATGGTAGGCAAATGCTCTACTGCTAGCCACAGCCCCAGCCCTCCTTTTCCTAAATAGAAAGAAATCCTGGTGGGATAGAGTCTGATCCTAACAGAGTTGCTGCCAATTACAGTGCAGTTTGGATGAACTATAATCTAGTAAATAGCACAAAGAATCCCAGAGATTAATAAAGCACAACAAAGGCAACAATATATTAGGACTCAGAAGCTCGTGTTAGGGTCTGGGGGTTTAGCTCAACAGCGTAAGTGCCTCTTTGCCAAACCGTGGTCGTGAGTTTGATTCCAGGCACCAAAAAAAAGTTTGTGTTTTTCATAGTTTTAAAATACTCACAAAAAAGTGACCCACATGAGCAAATTATATGTGGCAAATTTTAATTACCAAAAAGTAATTATGTTTGAGTATGGGCAGAAAGTGAAAGAAAGGGCAGTGGGGGATAGTTATAAAGCAAAAAATAAGGACAGTTTACTAGGGCAGTCAGAATACTGATTAAAAGGAACAATAATAGGCTTTAAAACATGTTTTACTGCAGTTAAAAAATCAGGTATTAAAAATTGAATTAAAAATAAAAGACTTGAAAATTATAGTTGAGATGAATAGGGATTAAAATAATTTGATTAGATGAAAATAATTACAGTACGCCTAATAGGACAGTGGTTATGAACATGCTAGGACTATGCCTAAATACTTAGGCACTTTTATATTCTAAAAAGCGGGAAGAGAGGCTGGTGTGGTTGGCAACTTTCTCTGGTTAAACAGTCTTCATTCCTATTGCTTAAGAAGCTTACATATTTAATAGATCTCTGGAAAATCCAAAGAACCAATGCAACATTGTAATATTTAAATTAAGTATAAAACGTCATTGTTAAAAAGGTAAACCACTACCAAAATAAAAAATCTGAATATGCATGTGTACCCCTAGTTAAGAATAAATACAGTATATCTAATTTTAAGTGGGTTTATCATGGATTAAAATTTAAAACTTTTGCCATTAATCTACTTTGATCAGTTCTCAGCTTTCCTCACTACCCCTTTCTCCTTTATAAGAAATACTTACTGGAGATAGAAGGCCATTGCTTTGCCAGCCCCCTAGCATCAAGAATTTGTCAGATTACAAGGTACTAAAAAGGGGGACATGTCCTTGTAAAATCCTCCCTATGATCTTGATACCTAGGGTGCAGTAAATTGGGAGGAAGAGGTTGGATTTCAAGAACGGGTTAAGATTTGAAGGTGCATCCAAGATTTGGAAACCCAAGATCTGTTCATACTAGGGCTCTCATTTAGCAATCCCAGCGTCCACTTATTTAGCACTGTATATTCAAGTGCCTTACATATATCATTTTAATTAATCCTCACAGCCTTTGCGGTAAGTACAATATCTGATGGGGACCGAGTTTTAGAGGGTTTGAGTATTTTACCTAAACTCATACAGAAACTATATTAGACCTGGAATTTGAAGCTAGGCTGCTAATAACCTACGACCCTGTACATAATCACTAAGCTACATGGTCCACCTCCCAAGAAGGGTGTTTTTGGCATAGGAGCATGTGGTAAAAGGTCCCGTGAAGCTGTGGTCTTTGCTGGTTTGTTATCTGCAGTGCCTGGTAAGGTAGTAGTGGGTACCTAATGAGGATTCTGAGTAATGTGAGAATGTGAATGGAAAGCAAAACTTTATTTGAATATCATTCAGAATGATGTTTAGAAATACTAAACATTTTAATTTTTCTGCATTTAAAATTTAAAACTAGGCTGGGGATTTAGTTCAGTGGCATAAGCGCCTGCCTGGCAAGCAGTGAGGTCGTGAATTCAATCCTCGGTACCAGAAAGAAGAAAAAGAAATTTAAAACTGTATTGTCAGCCATTTTTCAGGTTCATAATAGGTGCTCAATTAAAAATTTCTTTAAATTCAACTTCCATATTCTTATGTCTGTGACTTCTCCCCTTTATTTTCCTTATCCCTGTCCTGTGTGTGCTTATCTCTCCCGTTATCCTCCATTTCCTTTTTTCAGTTATGAGACTGATAAATTGAAGAACTCTGATGATTTGAAAATAAATGTTCTCAAGAAAAAGCAAAATGACAGATAACCAGTTTTTGCCTTAACAGATAATGTGAATAAGAAATTCATTTCTTTGGCCGATGAAATACCCTTGCCATGACTATATTGTGATTAAGTTGTATAAAAGAATCTTAAGTTTGCTTTTCAGAGGTTGATTTTTTCCTAGCAATATAGTTAATGAAAATTGTTTTTATGATAACTTACACAACCTTCCTCATAAAAGAAAGATAATTTCAGGAAATGACAGCTGCATAAGTACTCTAACCTGGCAACAGACTTAAAAAATTACCTAATGGTGTAAGGAAAACAATCCTTTCCAATCTAATACAATTTTAATTTTTTTCTCTTTCTCTTTTTTTGGGGGGTTTTGGAAATTATACCTAAGGCCTTACCCACACTAGGCAAGTGCTCTATCACTGAGAAACATCACCGGTGTTTTTTATTTTGAGACAGATTCCCATATAGTTACCCAAGCTAGCTTCAAACTTGGGATCTTCCTGCCTCAACCTCCCTCCCAAGTCTCTGGGATGACAGGTGACGCTACATGCCTGGCCTGATTTTAACTTCTGCATTCACTTATTGATTTCTGTACAACACATTCTTTGCTACTATGCTAAACCTACTACTTGAATGATTTGAATAGCATCTATCAAATGTTTTTCAAGTGAAAATAGAAGAATTAAATGGGGGAGAGTCTATGAACAGTGTCTATATAATTATTTAAATGGCCCACTTTTTCACTGCTTCCTGTCAAACTCAAGCACATACTACTTGGTAACATAGATATATTCTGACCAAAACCAGATGAAATTCACACAGATGTTTACATTTGGCAAGAGGCAAAAAGGCAAGGGTTTAGGTTTTTTTTTTTTTTTTTTTTTTTTACCAGGGATCGAACTTACAACCTTGTGCTTGCCAGGCAAGCGCTTATACCACTTGAGCTAAATCCCCGCCCAAGAATATTCTGTCTATAAAAGACAATTGTTAAATATAAACTGACCAAATGAGACACTAGTTACATATTTTATCACACATTTAAATTTAGCATTAAGTTTATATCTTATTTAAGTTGTTCCCTTATATTCAAGAGAATAAATATAAAGTCAAATCAGTTGCAACAGATTTTAGAGTTCTCTTTTCTATCAGAATTCACATAAATCACTAGGGGTCAGGGAGCTATTACAATTTTTCATTATCCAAAAGAAATTCTCATCCTAACTCAATTTGCTGACTGAAGAAATAGATGATACAGAAATTACAGCTCGGTACTTGGCTCTAAATCAAATTGTCAGGGTAGTAATCATCATCATACTAAGAAATCAGCAATGCCTAGAGACAAAAGATGACAAAAATTTTAAATGCATTTCATTTCAGAGCCAGGAATGGTAATAATTTGATGAGACAATTTGTGTAATACTCTACTTACCTAATAGAGAAGCTGTTACGTGTACATTCTATAAAACTCCTGTTTAAGCTTTAAAGTTTTTATTCTACTTAAATAGAATCAGTAAAGCTCAATTTTTGATAAAGAATTCTAATCACACAGATTATCAAAGTCACATTTTCTTTCAAATGCTTATGTTCCCTATGAGAAAAATATTTAAGAAAAAAATTTTTTTAAATGAAGATCATTATGTCAAAGCATTGCTGCAGCAGGTATGGTTCTAACCTAGAATCTCTGGCTCTCTGGTCCAGATTATGACAATTATAAACCTAGGAATTTAAAGAGAAATGCCTCTCATTTTTATTTGCACAGTATATAGCACTTAATATTTAAAGAAAGTATTAGGCTAATAACTGAAGATTAAAAAGTATGAGAACTTTTATATGTTACATCTGTCAGAAGTTTACTGTTAAATACATTGTAGAACTATTTTATTTGAACTTTCTATGTCTGCTCTTCTTTTCATTTGTTTGTTTTGTTACATGTTTATGTGCCCAGGCATTCTAGTTCAGACATGCAAGAGTGAAAAAAGGGGGCTGGGGATTTAGCTCACTGGCATAAGCGCCTGCCTTGCAAACATGAGGTCGTGAGTTCAATCCCCGGTACAAAAAAAAAAAAAAAAAAAGTGAAAAAAGAAAAGGTGTCCCTATAGCAAAATTAGTAATAAGAATAAATAAATCATATTTGGAAGGTACAATGAGTTGCATTTGAGAAGTAATTACATTTAAATTCTAGGTGCTTTTCTTTTGTTTGCCTTCTCTGTTCTTTGTCTTGACTAGTGCTAAACGCTAAGAAATTCTGACCTAAGAATAATGTTTAATCTCATAGAGGGCTAAATGTGTAATACTATTTTTCTTGAGTTTTGTTTTTTTCTGTGTGGCAGTGGTGAAATAGGGCCTTCTAAACCTCTGGAGAAGTGACAGATCTGAATTTGGAGAGCACATGGGGAAGAATCACTCTTCAACAGATAATCTTTAAGTGCAGACCCAGGAATATCAGATCTGAAGTGACACCATCTTTTCTGTCTTCCTGACAAACTTCATCAACCCCAAAAGTTCCAGTTGCAAAGATTCAAGAAAGCTCAATACAGATCATTTTGGAATCACCTTGTCATAATAAAATTGATTCATGGTGACTCTTCTAGCATTTGTGGAATACCTACTAGAGAAATGTAACTGTAAAACTTCCATGAAATCAGTGGTTAAAACTATATGAAACTTTACATGCTAATTATATTCGAGTCCCTTCTAAAAAGGGCTTGCTAGGCTACTGTAAATATAAAGAGATAATTACATGTCTTTATAAACATATAATTCTAAACTTAAAATATCCAGAATTACAGCTTATCTATTATGAAATTAAGTAATTCAAGAAGTTACACCCTAAAATCTGTAGTTTAGAGTCTAATTCAAAAGAATAGCACAGAGCAAAAAACTTTAAGGCCAATATTTTAACAAGCTACTCTAGTTATTCACTGTAATGTAAAACTTGTCCTTCCTTTTTGTGAATATAGCAGTCGTATGCTTGACTTCATATTAATGAAGCTCCTTTTTAAGACAACTTGAAGGAAAAGCATAGAAGTATTATTTCATTAGTGGTAGGTTTTCACAAATCACAGACATTACTTTCTTCTGAACCTAAACTATTAAGGCAGAATTAATTTTTGTTAAACATTTATTCTCAATATAATGTGTAATGCCATGCTCTCAGCTTCTAATTTCAAGATAAACTGTGTATTGAAACTTTGATGGCTAGCATGTTTTAAAAACTCTTGGAGGAACTGAGTATTT
The DNA here is from genome assembly GCA_004027295.1 of Dolichotis patagonum. Classification (NCBI taxonomy): domain Eukaryota; kingdom Metazoa; phylum Chordata; class Mammalia; order Rodentia; family Caviidae; genus Dolichotis; species Dolichotis patagonum. The sequence continues at coordinate 7,454 of PVJX010030436.1, forward strand.
TGTGAGTCTTGACCTGGTTACAAATGCTTTGCTATGTGCACACATGCACACATTCCTTAAGGATATGACTTACGGCCATTTATTTCCTTATTGTGAGTATACCTGTACTATACTTCCACCTTCAGTTAACTGTGTACCAAATTCCCTATTATTTTTTGTGCAATATCAAGATACTATATATTTTTAGAAATGTTTTATTTTTCCATTTATTTCTGCAAATGTTTTACTAAGGAGTTTCACAAAGAGTCCTAACAAAATAGTAGTATATGCAGACGTGAAGTCACTTAAAAGCCCTGGCTGTAAGGTTGGATGTTAACTTGAATATTCACTCTAATAACTAGACTAGATCAAAATCAGAGACAGTTCATTACAGTGGAATAACATATTGGAGAAAGACGGAGAAAGATTCACTAAAGAGTTCAAATACATATGAAACTGCTTTAAGATAAATAAGTTTAACAAAGCCTCAAACAGTCAGGAAAACACTAGATATTGTTTTTTGGGAACATGAAGAAGCATTTAGAATTGCAAACTTCTAAAAATAAGTAGGAAACAAAAGATAAAAGAATATTACCAGTAATTAAAGGTGCCTAATAAATATAGAAGTGACTAAAAAGTAATTTTTGATGAAATTTTTTTATTGAATGGGATTTACTAAAGGAAAATGGCTTAAAACTTGACTGTACTAACTACAAGTGTAATGAACTACGATAATTATAAATGATATAGATGCATTCAATGGTGTGATTTTCTGTATAGTAGTATAAAATGGCATTTTTGGATTACATAAAGTACTTTTGTTACATTTTTAAATCCCTTGCTTTTACCTAATAAAAAGTCCTCCTCTATGTTCAGAAGTTAAATTGTCTATTACTTTTATTTATACTGTATTATTTTCAACCTGGCTCTTTTAAAAAGTCTGAAAAGTTATCAACTCTTTCCATCCTCTTAATACTACAATAACTGAATAAATGATACAGTTAATTATTGTCTTTCTGCATAGTTTTAGAAGTGCACCAAGAAAATTAGCTAAAAATTCTTATAACCAAATCCTGATTTCTTTCCATGTAGAACAATGATTTGAGAAATACTGCATGGCAAATATGGATGATAAATTGGGTTTCCTCATAACAAAAAAATACAGTTATGTATAAAAATCACTAATACGGTATTTATTTCTTTCAGAGGATCAATTTCATTCTCAAAATAATTCACTCTTCAGAGAAATAACTTCTTAGTTAAGGAATCTTGTAAATGTTAATAATAATGGCATGTTTACTCTGATTCTGCATGGACAAGATCACTTCCCTTGTTCCAGGTTGTTTCAGACTATTTCACGGGTTCTGCCCTTCGGGTGGGCACAGAGTTCTACTAGGTAGTTCATCTGCCATTGTCACAGTGCACTTCCTTTGAGGGAAAGACTTCTTTCAGCCTCGGGTCCCCTCCACAACAGATGAAGCAGTTCCTACCCCCACTTGCTACATACTACAGTGTAACTGTAATTTAAGAATGAGCTTTTTCACTCAGAAGCAAATGCTGGGGGTTTTTTGTTATTGCTTTTTCTACAGTGACAAATATTTTGAAACACCTAGTATTTTATAATCTGGCAAAGATCACTGGTTGAAAAAGTCAGTATTTCTAGGGGCCAGGGATTTAGCTCAGTGGTGTAAGTGCCTGCCTGGCAAGCACAAGGTTCTGAGTTCAATCCCTGGTACCAAAAAAAAAAAAAAAAAAAATCAGTATTTTTATATAATAGGACTAATGAATTTTGTTTTAACTGAACATTAATAATCATTTTTAAAATTAATTGTAAAAGTTTAGTAAGGAAGTAAAAATTACTAATGGAAAATTTTACTTTGAGAGAACTTTCAAAGAATTATAAAATGGCAGTATTTGTAGAGGGTTTTTTTTTTTGTCTTTTGAGACAGTCTTGCAATGTACTTTTGAATGGCCTCAAACTAGTAATTTTCCTGTCTCAGCCTCCCAAGTGCTGGGATTACCAGGCATGCACCACACCTGCCTACAAAGATCTTAACTATACTCATTACTGAAACTCTAAGTTTGCTAGAAGGTGCTCAAATTATTGGCTGTTACTCGTGTACCTTCTCCATGCTAACATCACTTCCTCAAAACAATTCACAACTTTCACAGAAATTGTGCCTGGATGGTGACCTTGAGGAGTCCAGGAAAATATGCAACTTTTTGTTTTCCTAGTAATTCTGGAAAAATTTATTCCTGTTTGGTCAGTCTCCTCCAGGCAGGCCTGAATCCCCATGTACATGGTTTTAGACCTCATCTCATTCATTTTTGTGTCTCTGGTGCAGATATTTTCAGATGTGAATTTCTTTCAACTTTTGGTCTGTGCAGGGTCATTTAGAAAAATATGTAGCAAGGGATCTTCCTCCTACCGGAGGAAAGATGAAACTACTATTTGTGGGTTTTTATTTAAATAATGTACTTTAAGTCACTTTAATAAACACTGAGAGGACTGGGGATGTAGTTCAGTTGTAGAGTCTGTGCTTCGCACACACAAGGCCTTTGGTAAAACTTCTCCAGCACCACCACCCCCTAAAGCCCCATAACATTGAGCCAGTGAATTACTAATGTGTTCTGAGTACTCTACTGGGTGGTAGGGTTAATTGGAGAGTGTTTAATATGTGGTAAAGTGCTTGGTTTTTTCTACCATTTACTCTGTACAAAACTTGATTCTTGGGATTTTAAAAAATATTTTGAAAACACTTCAATGTTTATAATCTAGCAAACAGATGTCCCTTACTGAAAAATCAGTATTAATTTCTATGTATGTGATAGGACTAGTGAACTTTGTTTCAGCTGAACATTAGTAGTCATTTTAAAAATATGTAGCCAGGTGTAGTGGCATATGCCTATAATCCCAACACTCAGGAGGCTGAGGCAGGAGGATCACCATGAGTTCAAGGCCAGCCCGTGCTACACAGTGAGTTCAAGGCCAACATGAAATACACAGCAAGATACTGTCTCACAACTTCAAATAGAGGGCCAGGGATTTAGCTCAAAGGCATAAGGGCCTGCCTGGCAAGTGCAAGGTCATGAGTTCGATCCCCAGTACAAGAAAAAAAAAATCCAAATAGATCTGTAAAAGTAGAAATAAAGGATATTAGAAAAATTAGTGATAGTCCCACCATCTGAATTTTGATGTATATTTTTTCCACATGTAAAATTATTCTACATATAGGACAAAAACACTGTAAATTTCTTTTCAATTATATCAAGAACAATGTCTTGTATGTCATTAAGTCTTGGAAACAATTTCTATAGTTGCATAATGGTTCTCAATATTCATGTAGTATAATTTATACAATCATTTTATTGTTGGATACTTTCAAACTATTTCCCTTTTATTGTGCTAACAATAATATTACTTGCATTTTCTATTATTTCCTTAAAATGAATCCCACCAAGACTAATATTAAGGTTCTGATCATATTTAAGGTGAAGAAAATATACTGTCACAAAGCCTTCCAAAAGGATTACATTAATTGACATTTTCACTGGTAGGGATTACTTGTTTTACTGCATTATTAATGGCATGGATGAATGTTATTTGGTCATAAGTTTTCTTATTTGATCACTTTAACAGGTTATGTTTTTGATGATGAACTCTGAAGCAGAATTATAAAAAATAAGATTTTAGAAATTATTGCAAATAAGGGAAATGTAGAAATTCTAAAAGTAATCAGTGTGCTAATGTTCTATTACTACACAAGTTTCCTGTAAAATAGAAATGGAGATACTGTATCTTAGGAGAAGTTCAGGATGCCATGTAAAGTAGGAAACATCGATTTACCAAATAAAAAGTTAGAGCAGAAAAAATATATATAGCTAATGAAAATGTTGATATGACTGTTCCTGTCATTTCAGAAAGTTGTGTTTAAGACAAGTGTGGTGGTGAGATTGCAACAGTTGTTTGCAAATAACTGCACAGAGGTAGGACATAGTTAATCTCCAAGGAACTTCTCCTTTGAAGATCTAATTTTAATGTTTGTGTGGAAGTACTTTGGCCTGCTTGTGGGTTTTTGTTGTTAGGCTTTTGCAGTCTTGCTTTAAGTGTGTAAATCTTGACTGAGTACAAAAGACCCAAAAAACTGCTTCTCACAGTTCTTTCAAATATAGGTACCCCCCCTGCAAATTATATCATCTCAAATAATTAGTAAAAATTCCATTGTAAAGAGCTACAAAACATGGGCCAGGGGTTTAGCTCAGCGGCATAAGCACCCACCTGACAAGCACGAGGTCATGAGTTCGATCCCCAATACAAATAAAAAAAGCTACAAGACAAAATAAAAAAATAGGGCTGTGGATTTAGCTCAGTGGCATAAGCACCTGCCTGGCAAGTGCAAGGTCGTGAGTTCAATCCCCGGTATATATATATATATATATATATATGAATATGACAAGAATTTCCAAGAAAAAAAAATCAAGCGATCAATCCCACAGTTTATGCCAGTTTCCACTAGAAATGTTTTCTTTTATCCTTGTTTTCAGAAGTTACCCTTTTTTCTTCCATGCTTTCCTTTCATAGAAAAGAAGACAATTTGTGGTTAAAGCCAATATTATTTAACCAGCGAGATTAATAAATAACAAGTGTTTTTAAAAACGAGGTTACATACACAACTAGATAAAATCTTAAATGTTCATTGATTTACAGAAGTCTCCTAACATTACCTTTTGGACAGAGGTAGCTTCTGCGTTTCTCAAATTCTTCCCTAGCAACTGTGTCGCACAACTTCTATATGGTCTACACACGTATGTATTATTTAGCCTACTTTAAAGAATGAGTCTCCCCTCCCACAGCCTCAGGAAAAGACCTCCGCTCCAGAAGCTCCTGAATGTGTCCCGCCCACCTGTAGAGAAGTTTTGTCCTGTACTCTCGCATCGCCCTAGAAGGACACTAATTTACACAGAATTCGCATACTGCCATCATCTTTGCCCAGGCTACTACTTAAAAATGTCTTTGCTAGCCAGACGTGGAGACTGAGGCAGGAAGATCACAAACTTGAGTTCAGCCTGGGCATGTTGCGATTTGGGAGACGCTGTTCCAAAATTTTAAAAGGCTGGGATGTAGCTCAGTTGCGAGGCAAAGGATGGGGTGAGGGGTGGCCTCTGCCGCCTTCTCTGCTGGTAAACGTAGCTCTGGCTTAGAGAGTCACCTCCAGGAGGCCACAGGACACCTCCCGCCCGCCCTCCTCCCACTGTGCCTCGCTGCGCTTCTCTGGAAACTAGCGTCCCTTTCTGGCAGGCTCACCGCCCTCGGAAGGCCAAACCATCTTTTTTCTCCTCGCCTCTAACCCCGGCGGGAATAACTCCGGCTCGACCCCTCCGGGAAGTCGCTGCCGTCGCTGTCACAGGTCGCCGCTTCCTCTCCATCACCCGGTGCGGCCCCGTTTCGCGAAACCTCCCGCACTTCCTGCGGCGCCGAGTCCGCTCCGCCACGCCCGCGCCCGGGGAAGGACGTGCTTGCCGGAGAGCAGAGCTCGGCGGGCGGGAGGCCGAGAGTGAGGCCGCGCCCTGCGGGCTTCGCAGCTCTTCAAGGACGTCCGTCCTTGAAGAGGACGGGGAGAGCCCTTGACAGCGGAGAACCCGCCGCGGGGGGAGCGGGGACCCGAGCCAGGAAGTTCGGGGCGGCGGGACGGGCGGGGAAGGCGGAGAAAGCTGGTGTCTCCGGGGCGCGGGAAAACGCCTGGCCTCTCCCTGCGCCTCCTCCCCGCGCGCCGGGGAGCCTCCTCCAGCGCTCGCCGGAGCAGCTGGCGAGTTCACCACGAAAAATCCAGAGCCACCGCTCCAGGTGCAGCCGCGGGTCACTTCATGTCACCGCCCGGCCCAGGGCAGCCGTTCCTTGCCTCAGCCCAGCCCAGGCCTGAGCCCTCAGCGTGGACCAGCGCAGGGGAAGAAATGCGCACCCGTCTTGTTTATTCAGTGTAACCAACTGGGGCTGAATTTCTTCTCTCCCGCGTGCTTCGTTTGTCAGGACACCCACGCTAAAGCCTTGTCGCCTAAAGGGCATGAGAGAACAGGCTTGTACTCCCCCACAACTAACTCCTTCCCTGCCTCCTCCGCGCGCCACGCCCCAATCCCGCCCCACTTGAGCCTGCGCTGCTCACTGGTCGCTTGTACTGCCAATCCGAGGCCTTCGACGAATCGTGCTTTAGGAAAGGCAAAACTGATAAGTTTACACACCTGGCGCAGGGCGCGAACCTGACGCCCCCACACGGCTAGCTGTACAGCGAGCAGTTATTTGCATAACGGCCACCCCCTCCACCGGACTGAGGTCTCGCCCCTCACCTAACTATATGTTTGTTGGATCAGAGGCCTGTCACTCTGACCCAAGCAAGCCTGTGGCGGGGCTGGAAGAGTTTGTGTGGGCGGAGCCGGGAGTGGATTGGCTGTAGCAGTTTCGGCAAGGCGACTATAAGAGCGTTGAACTGGGCGGGAGGGAGCGGGAAGACGTCGGGCGCGCTCACGGCGAGCGGTGGCGGTCGTTAGTTGACCCCGCGGACTGCCGCTCCCTGCTTTCTCTCCTTAACGCCGCTTGCCCCTCTTTCACCCAGGATGTGCGCCCGCGGCCCGGCCATCGGCATTGACCTGGGCACCACCTACTCCTGCGTGGGGGTCTTCCAACATGGCAAGGTGGAGATCATTGCCAATGACCAGGGCAACCGAACCACCCCCAGCTACGTGGCCTTCACCGACACCGAGCGCCTCATCGGCGACGCGGCCAAGAACCAAGTGGCCATGAACCCCACCAACACCATCTTCGACGCCAAGAGGCTTATCGGGCGGAAATTCGAGGACGCTACGGTGCAGTCGGACATGAAACACTGGCCATTCCGGGTGGTGAGCGAGGGAGGGAAGCCCAAAGTGCAGGTGGAGTACAAGGGGGAGATGAAGACCTTCTTCCCGGAGGAGATCTCCTCCATGGTGCTCACGAAGATGAAGGAGATCGCCGAGGCCTACCTGGGAGGCAAGGTGCAGAGCGCTGTCATCACGGTCCCGGCCTATTTCAACGACTCGCAGCGCCAGGCCACCAAGGATGCGGGCACCATCACCGGCCTCAACGTGCTGCGGATCATCAACGAGCCTACGGCGGCCGCCATTGCTTATGGCCTGGACAAGAAGGGCTGCGTAGGCGGCGAGAAGAACGTGCTCATCTTCGACCTGGGCGGCGGCACCTTCGACGTGTCCATCCTGACCATCGAGGACGGCATCTTCGAGGTGAAGTCCACAGCCGGCGACACCCACCTGGGCGGCGAGGACTTCGACAACCGCATGGTCAGCCACCTCGCCGAGGAGTTCAAGCGCAAGCATAAGAAGGACATTGTGCCCAACAAGCGCGCGGTGCGGCGGCTGCGCACGGCCTGCGAGCGCGCTAAGCGCACCCTGAGCTCCTCCACCCAGGCCAGCATCGAGATCGACTCGCTGTACGAGGGCGTGGACTTCTACACGTCCATCACCCGCGCCCGCTTTGAGGAGCTCAACGCCGACCTCTTTCGTGGGACCCTGGAGCCGGTGGAGAAGGCGCTGCGCGACGCCAAGCTGGACAAGGGCCAGATCCAGGAGATCGTGCTGGTGGGCGGCTCCACTCGCATCCCCAAGATCCAGAAGCTGCTGCAGGATTTCTTCAACGGCAAGGAGCTGAACAAGAGCATCAACCCCGACGAGGCAGTGGCCTACGGCGCGGCGGTGCAGGCGGCCATCCTCATCGGCGACAAGTCCGAGAACGTGCAGGATCTGCTGTTGCTCGACGTGACCCCGCTATCGCTGGGCATCGAGACAGCCGGCGGCGTCATGACCCCGCTCATCAAGAGGAACACCACGATCCCCACCAAGCAGATGCAGACCTTCACCACCTACTCGGACAACCAGAGCAGCGTGCTGGTGCAGGTGTACGAGGGCGAACGGGCCATGACCAAGGACAATAACCTTCTGGGCAAGTTCGACCTGACCGGGATTCCCCCGGCACCCCGTGGGGTCCCGCAGATCGAGGTCACCTTCGACATTGACGCCAACGGCATCCTCAACGTCACCGCCGCGGACAAGAGCACCGGTAAAGAAAACAAAATCACCATCACCAACGACAAGGGTCGCCTGAGCAAGGACGACATCGACCGGATGGTGCAAGAGGCAGAGCGGTACAAGTCGGAAGATGAAGCCAATCGCGACCGAGTGGCAGCCAAAAACGCGGTGGAATCCTACACCTACAACATCAAGCAGACCGTAGAAGACGAGAAACTGAGGGGCAAGATTAGCGAGCAGGATAAAAACAAGATCCTCAGCAAGTGTCAGGAAGTGATCAACTGGCTGGATCGAAACCAGATGGCAGAGAAGGATGAGTACGAACACAAGCAGAAAGAGCTGGAAAGAGTGTGCAACCCCATCATCAGCAAACTTTACCAAGGCGGTCCTGGCAGCTGCGGCGGTGGCTCCGGAGCCTCTGGGGGCCCCACCATCGAAGAAGTGGACTAATGCTTGCACGCAGTCAACGTAAACCTCTTTTCCTTTCTTTTTTTCCTTTTGTTTTGGTTTCTTTGAAATGTCTTTGTGCCAAGTAGATCTGCTATTGAAAGGCTTTAGCCTGGTATATGCATATGAAAGGAAAGGAAGACAACCTAGTTTAACTATAAAAGATTAGTTCTAAAGTTTGATTTTGAAAAAGCATTATTTGAGGTTTTTCTTTAAGGCATTTTGTGTGACTTGAGCATTTTTGGTTAGTTTAGTTTGTGCATGGAGATTTGAGAAACCTGACATTTGCACACCTGTCCTATGGAAGCACGGTAACAAAGATATAGGAGCTTGAATTGTTTATTTGTATGCACTACGTTAAAACTAAAGTAACATTGCAGTAATGTTAAGGACAGGTATATTTTTTGCAAATAAATGCATAAGTGCGACTTCAAAATAAAACTGAAGTTGATCTCAACGTTATTGCCTTGAGTTTTCAATTTTTTCCCCATGTTTTACTCATGTTGGGCTTTAAGATATTAGTATGTTGTGAAATGTTTCTAACCCAGTCTTCTCTAATTCTCAGATGAAGTTCCTGGCTTGAATTACCAACAACTTAAAGGGAGAAGAATCTGGGTAAACTCTTCTACCTCTCCCAACCCCCCCCTTATATAAAGCCATCTGACTGGGATCTCCCACTTTGTTCAAATGAAAACCCACTTGACTACTCCAAGGAAATACAAGCTGTATGCTGGGTTAAGCAAAAAAAAATATTTGTCTGTAGAATAATAAAAGAAGGGCAAACATTGCCTTCTCATCATAGCCCAAAGGAGCACAATATATGGAAACGTTGCTTTTTGTGACATACAGGTGCCAAAGTAAGAGCCAGCAGACAAGTTTTAATGTTTAAAAGTTCATATCCAGTGAAACTTTTTTCAACTCTTAATTTTCTAGTTAAAACAACTCAGCATTTGGGTTTATAGAATATTTTATAAGAACATTTCCAACAGTTGTAATGACTTGGGAGGTATGGGAATTATATATTTTGTGTGTGTGTAATTTGAAAATCTTAGTGCTTTTGTAATACCTTCTTCAAATCACTACAAAAAGAATTCTATTTGAAAAGGCAAACTACAAGATCATATTTTAATAACCATCTTGACCATTTTTCCTATATATCTAATTTGAGATTGTTATACATAGGAATACATTTCACCCTTTGGAGAGCTATGATTTTGGACTTAAGATTTAAAATTCATATCCTTAGGAAAAGGAGGTTGATTTTTTTTTTTTCAATACTCAGAATCTGGCCCAGGGGCACTACCACTGACTCATACCTATCCCCTTTTAGTTTTAAAATGTTCTATAGCGTCTTGCCAAGTTGCCCATGTGGTAGTCAGACTCCTACCTCAGCCTTCCTAAATGCTAGCATTACAGGTGTTTGCCACCCCCACCTTGATTTTTTATTGTTTTTCTGCTCTGTTCTGATTTACTCTGTGTAACTTGTGAGACATTTAGTAATAGTGGTTGGAAAATGCTTGTTTTAATGTTTCATTGCACATGGACATTTTGGTATCTGTCCAGTGACAGATTTGCCTCATGTTGTTCATAGGGTAATGATACACATACTTTCATTTTAGTAGTGGGCCTTTTTATGTCACTTACAGACTAATTTTTGGAATAATAGTATGAGTAATAGTTTAAAAATTAGAACACAAGTTAGCTTGAAGATATTGGGCTTTGGTAATGACCCTGTAACACAATAATTGACCTCTATATTCACATAAGATTTTTTAAAAAATAAAAAAGTCTGACTTAGCTCAGGAGAGGAAGATAAATAGTTGTGCAATTGCTTCAGAATAATTTTAAAGACATATAGGGGATTCTTTACACTCTGGAAAGCTGTAAAGATAACTCAGGTTATCAGTGCTAGTGTTACATGGGTGGAAAGTTTTGGCAATTAGTGTTTGAGTTTCACTGGCTATAGACAGCATCACATAAATGTTTGACAAAATACTTGGATACTCACAGAATTAGGTGTAGCTTTAGAGTGACTTAACATGAGTTTTACCAAAAAATCTTTCATGAGTCATTTATTTGTTAATACTGTTTATTCGTCACATTAACTTCAAAACGTAATAGCCTTTCTGTAAGTGCAATGTGTTATTAGTATGACTCATTTTATTTTATGTTTTTATTCTTTTGGGGAGAGGGTCTTGCTCTGTAATTCAGGCTGGCTTTGAACTCCCTATGTAGCCCAGACTGGCCTCGAACTCAAGCTCACTGAGTGCTGGCATTACAAGTGTGCCACCACACCCTGCTAGTATGACTCAATTTTCACACCTCACTTTGGAAGACAATAGTCACAAAGTAAACAATGACTCTGGGAGACTGAGGCAGGAGAATTATACGTTTCAACCCAGCCTGGACTTAGCAAGAGAGGACAGGGACTAGAGCTCAGTACAAAGGCCCTGGGTTCCTTCCCCAGTAGTACAAAAAACAACCCCGTCCTCCCAAAAAAACCAAAAATGCTGACTGATAATATATCCGGGTTTTTGATTGTGACTGGCCTCCTAAAACTTGTCATTATACTAATTTTATTTAATTCTGTCTTAAATTTACCAAGATTTGGCTATTATGAGGATAAAGCCACCAAAGTAGCCTTTCAGTGTTTCCAGGAGTCAGTTGAAACTGGTAACCTAAGAACTCCTGGGAACTCCTTACAGGATGTTAGAGTAGCTGTATGTAGTCAAGTAACAGTGGAAAAGTACTTGATGTTAAAACATCACCTAAACTTGAAAGTAGTGTTATGCTCAGGATGTAAGCAAATGAAAATAATACATCTTGGGCCCAGGATTTAGTTCAGTGGCATAAGCGCCTGCCTGGCAAGTGCAAGGTCATGAGTTCAATCCCCAGTACTAAAAAAAAAGAAAATATATCTCTCACAGATATTCAGTCATGCAACCTGGATGAAATCAAAAGATCTATTTTTATCAAGATAAATGGGCCTAGGGCTGGGGATTTAGCTCAGTAGCATAAGTGCCTGCCTAGCAAGTATGAAGTCAAGAGTTTGATCCCTGATACAAAAAAAAAAGATAAATGGGCCTATAAAATACTCCTTTTGCTGGGCGTGGTGATGCATGCCTGTAATTCCAGCACTCAGGAGGCTGAGGCAAGAGGATCATTTTGAGTTCCAGACCAGTCTGGGCTACAAAGTAAGCTCAAGGCCAGCCTGAACTGCATAGTGAGACCTTGACAAAGAAAACAAAAGATATTCCTAGTTTTTTTTTTCTTGGTACTGAGGATCAAACTCATGACCTTATACTTGCCAAGCAGGTGCTTAGGCCACTGAGCTAAATTCCTGGACCGTGATATTACTAGTTTAAGTCAAATATAATTTATAAAAGTTGTGAGGCATATATCCTCTTGCTTTTGAACACAAATTGAAGTTTTAAGAAAAACCTCACATCCATGTGTCACAAGACAGTTGCTAAAAGAGTACACAGAGTGTGCCAAAAAATGTAAATATATACATCAGGAAAAGAAAAACTTGTGTAAATATTTTAATGGTAAATTTATTGAAACATCATGAGATTAATACAAGTTACCTTTGGCCTCTATAACTACACAAGGTGTTCAAAGTGGTGGCCATGCACACCCAGGTATTTATTAGGACAGTGAACTGCTAAATAAAATGTACACATTTTTTGGCAGATTGTATACATGCTTAGATTAAGAAACAAGAATATTCAGTTGCTTTGGTAATGTGTAAATAGGTACAAGTAAACTGATTTGAATTACAGAATTAAAAATTAGATACAGAATTTTAGTCCTTGAATTATGGATCTTCAGAAAGAGTCCAGTTTATTTTTGATGTGGCTCTTGCAATGGAAACATTTTAGAGTATATGCATTTTTGAAATTTAATAGGGTGACATGTAATGTTGAAGTGTTCTTCCCACAGAGCAAATCAAAATCACAGGCCCTTTCCTTCACACTTCTCAGTGTAGATTAGTATGTAAATTAAAGGTAGGCAGATAAACAAAAATGATGGTATTCAAATTAGGCATTGCCATTTTCTTTCATGGAAAATGAAAAAACTTTAGGTAAAATTGTAACACTAAACCCCAGCACTTGGGAGGCTGAGGTAGAAGGATTGCTGCCAGTTCAAGGCCAGCCTGAACCATATAGTGAAACTCTGCCTCAAAAAAAAAAAAAAAAATTGTAATACTACGAAAATGTATTTTTGGGCCAAGGATATAGCTCAGTCAGTGGCATAGCACTTGCCTGGGTAGCATGAGGCTGTGTGTTCAATTCTTAGTACAAAAAATATACATATGAAAAATATTTATGTATATAAAAATGTATGATATTTTCATACTATAGACATGCATTATAATCAATGTTTAGCAACTTAAGTAATTATATAACCGTTAGGAGGGTGTTTTGTTTTGTTTTGTTTTGTTTTTGTACTGGGAATCAAACTGAGGACCTCAGACTTGCCAGGTAGGCAATTATGCCACTGAACTAAATCGCTGGCCCTAGGAGTTTATAAGACAAAAAATTAGAAGATACTTTACAACATCATAAAGGGAAAAACATTTCCAGTTTGAATTCCAGTTTTTGAATTCTAATTTATTTTCCTAAACCTAATTGGTAAAAAAATCTAACCTAGAAAATGAGTAACTCATACTTTAGAATAATGGTCTAGAGATACAAAAACGATCATTTTGGCTTGGGTAAGTTGACAAGAGATATATAAGATGATCCCTTCTGAGTTACTAAAGTTTTAAATATTCTTCTAGCATACATGAAATAACTTATGTAACATGTAGATGGATAATATTTGGAGTTCTTAATAACATAATATTTATTTAATTTTGTACATTAACCTGAGGTTAGACTATAAAGATATATAACATGATTTCACTTCTCCACAATTTGAGTGCCAGCTGAAGAGGGTTACTGACCACACTTCTTGAAAATAGCTGCGAAGTGCCTGGGTCCCGTGCACATTCCTTGGTCCTTCTTTCTCCTGTGGAACTGTACTGGAGTCAGCTCTCCCTGTTCTTTCCATCCCAAGGCATACATCCAGCTTGGTGACAAGCTCTTGTCATCCGGGACATTTCTCACTCTTCCAGTGAGTCATCTCGTGGTAAGCAGGCCTGTCCACAGCCTGCGGCCTGCGCGGCGGTGTGTGAGTGGCTTCCCCTACTTGTGTACCAAGGTGAACGGCTACAGATGGACTCCAGCGAGCTGCACATGAGTGTGGGTGGTTTCCGTTTTACACCTGTGTGATCAGTGATTGTGTGAGACCTAGCAGTGACACAGGGCAGTGAGGGAAAGCAGCGAATGTCTATTGCCATAGTTTTAAAGTTTATGGGATTGTACAATCTCTACTGAGCCTCTCATACCAATGAAAAGGGCCTACACAAGCCCAATCCTGTTGCCTCATGTAGTAGTACTGCTTACATCAGTCAGTATTGGAGAGAGAAAGGCATCAACCAGAAACCTGCATGACACCTCGGCTGCAAAAAGAAATTACAAACACATGATTTGAAGCGTGTGAAAATATTCACTGAATGTCCACGGACACCGAGGTTTTTTGTTTGGTTTTTTGGTTGTTTTTGTTTCTGCAACACAATTTTAAGTACCTACAAAAGCTCGTGCTTTACACACAACCCTCCTCTGAAATTCTCATAACTCCCAGTTTGGGTATTTTTCAGAAGCTGGATCAAAGTTGTTTCAGGTCTAGTGAAGCAGGAGAAATGTTTAAAAACCATATTTTCTTGTCTATGTTTCTCTTTCACTAGACTATATGGCTTCTTCCCCACAACCCCCAGTATGAACCTACCTGGATTTCCACCTGCCAACGCAGTAGTGCGCACCACCGCAACGCTGCTAAGAATCAGCTGGGCCCCTTCACTCCAGGCGTGGCAGCCGGCAGCCAGCTGGGGGGGGAGCACCCCGCTCCCCGCCCTCCGCCCTGCCCCGCCCCCGGTAGCCTGGGCAACGCGGTGAGGACGCTGCGCCGGCCATGTACCAGGTGCCGGAGTTTTATTCGAGGAGAAAACGGTTGGATGTGCCGAACCCCTTACAGCTGGATGTAAGTGCAGCCCGGG